>SRHC01003751.1:38445-122224 GCA_004794325.1 Pomacea maculata | reverse complement strand
TAGGTGGGAGTTGCAGGTCATTAATTTCATATGGTAAAAAAATAACAATACAGAGCATCCAGCAAAAGGCGCTCTCTGGGACTAGAATTATTCTCTTTAATCATGCAGGTATAGAGATTATAATTGTTGGTGGACTATATTGTACGTAGTTAATATTACAAGTAGCCGAGTGCGTGCATGGTTAGAATGTATACATCTATACAAGCCCGTGAAATCAGGCACGTGAAAGAGGTACTCTACGGCCGAGAATGTTCAAGTTTGCCCGAAGGCGAAGGAACATATATCCCTGGATCACGGAGGAAGGTTTCAACCCTTGCGACCGCAATCAAGTAGCTCTCAAATTTCGAAAGGTCGATCTCGTGATCAGGAAAGGAATGAAGGCAACCAAGAAAACTTAGATGATTGATGATGATGATGATGATTACACAATTTTTAAAGCGCATACTCGTACTCCTAAGGAGCATGCTCTTAATTATGCCTAAGAACAAGAACGAGACATGCATGGACCGCATGTCCATATGGGGAACACTAGAAGAAAGTGGAGTAGGGCGAGATGTTCGACCACCACAGTCTGCGTCCTATCAGCCCCCTAGCTGTGACAGAGAGAGAGAGCACAGACACTGAGGTTAAAACATAACAAAAATGGAAGAAGCTTAGTTGATCGCCATGCAGTACATTGGACTTCGGTTGGTAAACAACGTTCAAACTAGGTTAGCGGTGGCTATTTCTGGGGCAGCGTGAAGGGCTTGGGTACTAAGATAAGTAATAATGCCGGTAGTGATGCTATCATAAGGGAAACTAAGAACTAAGCAAAGGTCTGTTGTTAAACACATACTAGTTCATTTTTCTTAAATGAAAAATATTTGTGTACGGTTAGCGACTTCGGTCTCACGAGAAGCATTGACATACGACATGCAACTCTTTCGTGTGAAGGCGAAAAACTGGAACTGAGACAACTATCGTGACGTAGTGGTACTAGCGAAAGGAGGGGCAGAAACTTTCAAGATATGCTGAAAGCAGCTACTTTTCGACACATTTCAAGATGTACACGATGTCAGCCTGTGGTCGCAGCGTATCATTCGAGGTCTGGAGTTTATGGGTTTGTGCCTGCCCAGTCATCAGCAAAAGACAGAAAAACATGTGAGTAACGACTGTAAGAAAAACCTGCAAGCTGTTCGACCTTCACCCTTCATGGTGCACCTATTTTCATCCCTCAGTTTTACGTTGAAAGTAACTAGTGTTGCAGTCTTATAATTTTTTAAGTACGAGAAACGGTGGGTCTATAGATGCAGTGACTAGCAGGAGTTTTATAGGATTAGCAAGACTCGTGAAATAGTGTGCTCAAGGTGGTCAAAGAAGGCAACCAATCGGAGAACAGAGTGAGACACACCTCTGCTTGTACACATGAACCGCAGAGGGTGTGTAGGAGTACGTTCATGAGCTATGTAATATGAACTGTTAATATAAATGTAAAAATAAAAATCTTTAGGTAAAGGTTATCAATAAAATTGTAAATTGTTAAGGAGCAAAAGATACATTTTATTGTGTAGTCGAGCTAACATACTATGTGCTACTGTAGAAACACTCGTCTTAATTCGTGTTTCAGTCTCTGTTGTTTCTCGATCGTTGCTGACAGCACCATCTGTAAATCGACGGGTTTTTTTTTGTTTGTTTGTTTGTGTTTTTTGTTTTTAACTGTGAGCATTACGCAGCAGCAGTGTAACGGAACTTAAATTGTATTTTTGTGTGCGTGCGTGTTTGGGCGCACGCGTGTGTATGTGTGAGAGACAACAGGTATAGAATTGAGTGCTAATGGCAGGGAGAAGGTCATGATAACATATCCTTCAGCCTTAAAATACAATCACTGCGCGAAGCTTCGACTAGGTCACATTACCCTGAAGCGCATGTAAATCCACCATTTTAAAAAAATAACTATAAGAGATAGAAAAAAATTTAAATGATAATAAGAGGTTAAACTGTGTGAAACAAAAGTGTTCCTATCTGAATCCTGCATGAACAATCACTTATTAGGTAATCCAAAGCAAATCAGGTAGGCGTAATTGAATTTGTAAAAAAAAATTCACACACAGGTTTGCACAGGTTATATCATATATATTATATCATGCTGGCACAAGTTACACCTCCAGGAATCACACTTCAATAACTGCATATAAAGTTGAAATGAACAAACATTGTTCTGGTTGAAAAAAAATTCAGATTGATGCATTTAATAATAACCCTGTTTCTTTATCTTTTATCATTTTGTCATGTGATTTTTTTAGACCCATAACTTCTTTACTTTTCAGTTTCATTACTTGAACGTGAATGCTTAAAACAAAGTTTTAAAACTATCTGTCATATTAGTATTTTTTTTAAAGTTGATTATTTCGATACATCAGTAAAAATCTGTATGCTGCTTAAGATCTGTAGTTTATCTGTGCCTGTGAATTAAGTTTTGCTTTTCACAGATGGATTGCCCACTCTGCTCATCACTTTTTTTTTGGTCTTATTTTAGTTTCAGATAGTGAAAATGCCAACAGGATTCAAAATGGAAACATCGTGCGCTTAGTTGAAGCATATCGTCGTTATGGCCACCGAAAAGCCCATCTTGACCCACTGGGTCTTAAACAAAATAGGTACACTGTTATTTAAGGAAGGAAATATTACTTTCATATAGTATTATCAGGGCTTCTGCTAAGGCTAAATTCTTTGGGGTCCCAGGGACCCCTTCTTCAGATTTTTAAGGGGTCCCTGTTCTTCACCCAACTTTGGAGGGGACCCCATTGACGAAAATTGAAGGGGTCCTTCGAACTTTTAATGCGTACTGTACGCAATTTTTTGAGTAAGCAGAAGCCCTGGTATTATCATTGGATGATATGGGATAATGAAAACTTACTGAATTTGTACATTTTTAAGGTTTTATTTTTTGCATTAATTTTATATGTATAGAAAGTCTTTAAAATAATGTGCACAAATAACATTGAGTTATTAATTCAGTGGAGAAAATACTGATTAAATATATTAGATTATTATTAGATGACTTAAGTGTATAACTGAGGTAAGGACCTTGGTGATCTTGGCACTTAATAAAAACTCTGGAGGTCCAGCAGATTCTGCAGTTGTGTGAAGAAGATTTTAAGACTGAGAGTAAATGATTCCAGCAGTTGTTGATATTTTGTTTTTAATTGTTTGTTGTACAGATTTTGTTACCACGTGACAAAAACTGGGAGTTTCACTAAATCGATTAGGAAAAAAAGATGCATGATTAGGAATTTGAAAGATCATTAATATTTGTTCAACAGTTTCAGACTCACTGGTCACTTACAGAACTTGAAGACAAAAGATCTGTGGTAGCAAAGAATATTTAAAGGAACTAATAATATTATTATAAATTAAATAATAAAGTATGTGAAGCTTAATTTTTAATTCATCAAATCTGAAAATGTTGTTTTGTGAATTTTCTTTCAGCTGGTACCCAGAACTAGATCTGAACCAGTTTGGTGTATCACACACTCTTGAGAGCACAGTTCCTTTAGCAGGCATTTTCTCCGGTGGAGTTGATAGAATAAGAGTTGGGGATCTGATTGCACAGCTGGAGAATGTCTACTGCAGCTCTATGGGAGCTGAATTTGAGCATCTGCAGGTGAGGAGGATGGGCAAGCCCTTTTCAGCCCCTTTTAACGCAAATGCTGTAGCTGGGATATAGTTTAAGTTGCAGGCACAGTGTAAAACTCAAGCAATCAACCTCCTTTGGATATGTAAATTAATATGAATGTAATGTATAGCAATTATCAGATGGCACAGATATTAGCTTAGTGGTGACTTATTGTGAATATTTTTATTGTTGTTGTAACATGGTATTATGAAGATGACTGACATTAACAGTTCTAGACTTCCTAGTTGTATATGGAAGGGTGAGTGCTAAAGAGTGATTATGGATTTATCTCATTAAGTGTTAATACAGGAGACTGTGCATTTTGACTGCAGTCATAACTTGCTTTCTAAACCCTCTCTGTGAGCTATGACATTTGTTTAATTAATTTTTTTATTCAAGCCATCAGATTCTGCTTTAAGCGATATTCTAAAATTTGATCTGAAAAATCGAATTCAGCTTTGACTGAGATTGTGTGTGTTTGGCTGGAATCGTGTGGTTTTGACTGAGGTGTGAAGATTTTGCATATTGGCATGAATGAGGATCTGATGCAGAACAAACCAGAAATTTTGACTTCCTCCGTTGATTCTAAATTCAGTTTTTTTTTCCTATTTTTTAAAAGTTTTTAATGGGATGATTGTTATTATCCGACTGTTCAAGGCCTTATCACTTTTACCTTAACATTTTAGACAGAAGAAGAGAGAGTATGGTTTGCATCTGCCTTTGAGGCAAGACACAATATTCATTTGTCAGATGAGAGAAGAGTTGAATTGGCCAAACTTCTTCTGCGTTGCCAGGTTTGTTTGTTTTTTTAATTTTCTGTTTCGTGTCTTTGAATAAAAAATTGGAGAGGTGCAATTTGACTTGATTTTTTTTTCTTTTTTAATGTCTTGCAATTCTGAAAGTCCTGGCTTTAAAGCATGGCATGTCAGTGCAATCATCTTACTCCAGCTTGATTCACCAAGGACAAGCATTTTCTTATTTTAAAAAAGTGTGTAAAATGGTACAGTTTGTGAAGTAATAAGTTCTTTTCTACTCCTTTGTTTGAACTGTCCAAAGATGTAAACTTGAGAGGTTTATCCTTGGCAAAAGAAAATACAGTTTTTTTACTAATATACAACTTTGTATATGTCAAGTTTTACTGTCTCTTACACTTGCATTAGGCCTTTGACCATTTCCTTGCAAACAAGTTCACAACAGTCAAGCGATATGGAGGAGAAGGTGGCGAAAGTATGATGGGCTGTTTTGATGAAATCTTCAGGAAAAGCTGCCAGTGTAGGTTTCATCTTTATAGGTATATGTAACGACACATCTGTAGATATATATGTAAATATTTCTTTTTTAACTTGGTCATTCACAGCTATTGGAATAAAATTAAAAGTTTTAAGATTATTTGCATAGATTTTGCAAGGTCCTTGGTAGGGGTGGATGGGTTTTATTGATTTGTTTTTGTCACATACCTTGGTGTCTTGATCAATGATGTAATATAATGTAGGGGGAGGTTATCCACCTGGAACACATTACCCCACCACATTCACTATAAACCCACCCTTTCTTTTTTCAAAAGATCTCTGAAATCCTTTCTTCTTCTCTTTGCTGCAGCCTTGACCTTTCTTTATTGTACACGATCTTGTATTTGTTTCTCAAGTACATATCTTATTTGTGTGTATATGTTTGTGAGTGTGTGTGTCTGTGTGTGCACATGGGCATGCTTATGCATGAGCACTTGCACATGTATGCTTTGAGTTGCTGTTGCAAAAATGGGTAGTTTATAAATACTGTTATTACTAGACTCTCAGATTAGATTATTAGAAGGGTATACTTTCTTTAATGACTTAATTAGTGCATTGTAAAGAAGAAAGGGTTAATTTTATGTAAGTGTTGAAATGCTACATGTGAAATCTTTATTTTCTTTTCTTCTTAAATGCAGATGACCTTCAAGAAGTTGTGATCTGCATGCCACACAGGGGACGACTGAATTTTCTGGCATGTATGCTGAAGTTTCCACCTGTCATCATGTTTCAGAAGGTAAGTTTTGTACCAGGAGATTGTCATATCAGATGAAAGATTTCTGGGAGACTTTGTTCACATTTTTCCTTTACCCTTCCACTGACCTCTGTATTCCTAAGATTGTGTGAGACTGTTGGGAATCAGTCTACCACTGAGCAACCAGAGACCGTATTTTAGAGTGCAGAGCAGATCCTTGCAGTCTGTTTTTTTTTGTTTGTTTTTTAAAGATTTGTCCTGCAATCATGTAAATCAATGAGCCACCAAAGATGCTATTAAATAGTTTTAAATTTTTATAGTGAGCAACAATAGCATTCAATGTCTTCATGTGTCTGACAGAAATACTTTGTTTTATCTTTTTTTTCTTTAAACTATTTAATTGTCTCAGTGCTGATTTTGTTAAAGCCGAGGATTAAAATTTATGCTGAGTAAAATCCTTTTCATGATAAGTTGGTTTGAGTAAAGGTCTTATTTTTATGATTGTATTTCTTTTGAAATGAAATAGCAGTAATAAAATAGCAGACAAAACTGTAGATGTAACTTATGTGTATGAAAAACTCCTGCTTATGAGAGGGCCATAGCCTAAAAGAGTTTTAAAAGACTTCATTGATTAGAGATTCATTTTTGCTTTGTGAAACTTAGTAGGAACTGATTTCACTTTTACTCCAGATGAAAGGTAAAAGTGAGTTGCCTCCAAGTGCAGCAGGTGTAGGAGATGTCCTGTCTCATCTATGTGAGTGTCCAAGGAATTTTGTAAAGTAGCGTATTCATTGTAAGACTGATATTACTTGGTGCAATACCTAAGTCATTTATATAGGTTATGTTGAAAATGTAGAAGTGTCATTGTCAAGATGCAAAAAATTTTTCTTTTTCACTATTTGTAAAACTTAGTGTACAAGTCATGAGAATAGTGTAGAGGATAAAGTACAGTTCATATTGTTTTTGTGGCAGTAGATAGTATTGGTAAATGTTAGTACTTCATATTAAATGCATTTCAATTCTTTGTTTGCTTGTTTTTTCAGACACATCTGTGGATTTGTCCTTTGAAGAAAAAAGTGTCCATATTTCTCTTATTCCCAATCCATCTCATTTAGAGGTAAGTTTAAAAATCTGAATTGTAAAAATATTTTGGAGATTTCCATAGCCTTACATTCTACATACAGAACTCTGGGTCATCTTTTTTTTAGTTCACCTTCATTTTTTCTCTTTAGCATCTTTTTTTCTGTTTATTGTGAACAAGGCCAATAACCCGGTTGCTGTAGGGAAAACACGAGCTAAACAACAAAGACTTGGTGTGGGTGAATATGGCAGCAGTGACTCCCAGCTAAAGAACAAAGTGCTTTGCCTCCAGGTGCATGGTGATGCTTCCTTTGCAGGACAGGTGAGAGTGAAAGTGGTGGTATTATCAACGACAGAAGAAGGTTTCAGAGCCACCTATTTTCTTTCATTAATTGTAAATCTTCTATGTGTTGCTGACCATCATGAGATGATACTTTCAAAATGATGAAATGACATTGATAAAAGCTTAAAAAACTTTAGTATTAGTAATACCATCTTACAAATAGATATAACATGAAAATTAAGTGATCATTGGCACTGATTCTCTACATGCATTTAAATTTGTAAGCTAAACGAAAACATTGGAGTGTTTATTATATTATTTATTTATTTTGTGCAGGGAATTGTTGCAGAAACTTTTGTTTTTGCCAACTGTGCTCATTTTAGGGTTGGAGGGAGCATTCATCTTATTGTCAACAACCAGGTTGGATACACAACTGAAGCAAATTTAGGGAGGTGGGTAAAAGTTTAGATAAATTTCTTGAAACATTCACATATTCACATCACCAAGTCTCATATTTAAACTTTTCTGCAATTCATTAGAGTTACGATGAATTTTATTTATTATTTTTATCATTAATGGTAAAGGTAACAGTGGCTTGTAGCATTATATTTTGAGACCTGCATTAGAGTTACGATGTATTTTATTTATTATTTTTATCATTAATGGTAAAGGTAACAGTGGCTTGTAGCATTATATTTTGAGACTTGCATAAAAATGAAGTTGACAGGCATATCTTGTATGTTTGTCTAAGAGTTGTTAATATACAGTAGCACCTTGCAGACAGTAAAGCAACCAGTGGATTCTTTTTTTTCCAGCTTGCAGCTTAGGGAACTTCTTGGTGAACAGAAAACTTGGCAGTTCTAAATTTCCGTTGATTGTTGATGGTTATTAAAATTTTTCATAACATTAATAGAACACCTTCAGTCGCATGATGGTTTTAAATGTTTTATTATACTTGTTTACAGTTGTTTTGTTACATGACCTCATATGCTGATTTATAATACATTAATCTGCAGTTGTATTATCATGTGATTTGATGTTTTACTAAATTCTTTGTGTTCAAGTAAATTGTTGCAGGCATCATTTGTATACATGATTATCTGTAGTTGAGAGTAAGTGTTTGTGTGCATTAGTGTTTTGTATGTCATTGTGTCGTTCAGGATTTCAGAATGTGTCTTGTCATAAAGCCAATGATGTGTCTTGATCTGCACAACACTTGCTAGCACAGAGCAAAAGTTTTTTTTTTTAATTTCTTTTAAAAATAACTGTTGCATTTCTGCACGAAATGTAAAATATGTATAGGAATATGGTTATAAATACCATAGCTTAATGAAATGGTCTTCAAAAAGAATTTTTTAATTAGCTTTTATTAGCTTTTATTTTAGTAGCTGCAGGTTATATGCAATATTTTGTCATTGACAAGGTCAAGAGAGAGCATTGTCTGGTAGCCAATAGCTATGCACAGTCTTTAAATTGTATTAAGAACTGTTAATAATAAGAACAATTTTTGTGATCAGTACATATTAGAAACACAGGTTATACATTTTTTGTATTTTTTTTTTTTATACTTTTAGGTCATCTGAATATGCAAGTGATCTGGCAAAGGTCAACGGCTGTCCAGTCATTCATGTCAATGCTGATTATCCAGAGGTGTGTGTATGCATTCTTACTTAAAACTTTACTTTTTCTGGTATAAAATAAATTTTGTATTGATCCATAGATGTTAGACATGAAGGTACATTCTGGAAAAGATAAATCATAGCCAATGATTTATTAGTACAAATGGAGCCAATAATGTTGGTTACCAGTGAGCGTTTTGTCCCTTCATCTAACAGGCTGAGGTTATCAGCTCACGTTGAGTTTATGTTTTTGTGGCTGTGCTTCATTTTGGATAAAGGTGTTGGATCTTCATGTTTACATGTGCTTCTGCTGAGTTTTCTTCCTCTTCTGGTTTGCAACAAGACTATATAATGTTGTTGTGAAATGCGAACTGTTTGGATCTACTGGCTGGATTCCACTCCACCTGCTTTAGCAGTGACCTTGAGTTACATTGAATAAACTGAAGTGGTGATCACCCTTTTGCAGTTTCATGTGATAACATTTCTTCATATTCTCAAGATTACTCCATATCTTCCCATTATTCTTCTGATGTCACTGACCTCTTTTCGTCTTTGGAGTCATTACCATTAAATCTTCAGTGATCGCCCTTTACTGCCAGAATGCAGCGAGGTCCTCACATTGTTCTTCCTTCTACATCTTCGTTACTTTTTTGTTAAGTTGTTCTACATCTTTGTTATTTTTTATGATCTTGATCAGTGCAGTGAGTCCACCTTTGGCTGAATTACGAATTCCCATTTTTTAAATTATTATTATTAATGTGGATCACATTATTAATCTTTTCTTGCCAAATCTATTTTTATCTCATTCGAAATGCTAACCACCTTATGAAGCTTTAAGGAAGAGCTACATGTATGTGATAAGCTATGTTACATGCTGAAACTAGGAATCTATAAAATGTTTTTCTATCAATGCAGGCATTTAACAAAATGAATACCTTTTGTGTTTTAAACAGGATGTGATTCGTGCTACCTCCATTGCTGTGGATTATCAGCAAAAGTTTGGCAAGGATGTTGTATTGGATCTATTATGTTTCCGCAAATGGGGTCATAATGAGTTGGATGATCCCACTTTCACTCAACCCTTAATGTACCAGGCCATCAGAAGTCGTGGCAGTATTCCTGATGGCTATGCTCAGCAGATTGTGGTGGGCCACAGATTTGTATTTTTGTCCTTTGACTAGTGAAGTGTCTTAAAATATTGAGGTCAAATATTTTTTTAATGCAATTATCATATGAAAAAGTACAATAATTGTAAGCTACCTACAGCTTTTTGTTGGATTTTTTAATGTGCATTGCATTACATTATGCATTTTTTTTGGTATTGTTCTGTTCATGGTGGACAGAGTGAAGGCCTCTGTGACCGGTCAATGCTTGATGCCTCTGTCCATGAATGGAACAAGGAGCTGTTGAACAACTTGTCACAAGTTGATTCTTATGTCCCACAGGTCAGCTGCTTTATCGCTTGCTCCATAAACACTGCAGGTAGTGAGGATATTGTCTTTAAGAGTCAGGGTTGCAGCTAGTGGGAAGGAACAGAGCACATCTTAATTATTGTTGCCATTTATATATATTGCCTATGCTATTTTTTATTGTGATCTCTTTCTGTGCCCAAGTAAGAATAATATTTCATGTTTCTTGTAAATAGAAGGGAATTATTTAGGAATGAGAATATAATGCTGAAATTGAATGACTTATTGGGGTAGTTAGTTTTGCTTAAAAATCTAAGATTAATGCTCTTAAGTACACAATTTGTTTTAATCTCTATTTTTGTCAGGCCCAGCATTTGAAAAAGCAGTGGTCAGGGTTAGAGCAAGCATCTGGACAGACTGTGACAACCTGGGATACAGGCATTGATGTTAATGTTCTTAAGTTTGTTGGTGTCAAATCTGTGGCAGCTCCCACTGATTTTGTGAGTTAAAATTCGATGTTCTGGACATTGTAGTGATACGATTGTATCCTAGGATTTGTTATAATACTATCTTTCTACATGGGTATAAGGCAGGTTTCTCAACTTGTAAGCTTTAGTGAGAAAGATTGTGGTAGTGAATGATAATGTTGCTGTCATGTACTTTGCATAACAGATTCTAGGACAGAATTGTATTGATGTCTCGTTTTACTTAGACCATTCATCCAACCATCCAAAAGACTCATGTAGATCGACGGCGCCAAAAGGTGGAAGAAGGGGTGGACCTAGACTGGGCTACTGCAGAAGCTTTGGCCATTGGGTCTCTTTTGTACCAAGGTATGTGACTGTGATGAATAATGCTCATGTTCTGTGGCAGATACATAAATGTGTTCTGTTATGAATACCTTGATATATTGTTATTCGTCAGTTTTTGGTCATAACATAGTGGTTTTTATTTTAACTCATTCCATACAAGCGAAAAGCAAAGTGATTCATCACTTAGAACCAAAGTGGTGGCTCAATGTATGTGTTCCAAAATAACAACAACCATTATTGACTAACCATTTCATTTTAAAGAGCTTTTTCTTTGTTCATCTTTTAAGTGATTTAATTTGCAAGAAATTAGTTATTGTTTTCCTCTCCTAAATTTAGATGAACGATGGCAGCTGTATAGAAAGAAAAGCTCCTGTCATGAAACTAAGTTATAAGGCAGAAATTAAAAAAAACAAAACAAAACAGGCACTGGTTGTGAAGAAGTTTGTTTTGGCAATCTCACTTTAGAAGTGATTTCAAGATTGGGGAGTTCATTTTTAGGCAGCACACATTATGGGCATTTGCTGCTGTTCTTGCAGGTTTCAACGTACGTATCAGTGGTCAGGATGTAGGACGTGGCACTTTTAGCCACCGCCATGTCATGCTGGTTGACCAGGGTACTGATGATATCTACATACCTCTTAACCACATGCTGGACAAGCAGCAAGGTTTTTTGGAGGTGAGAATAGAGTCTTGCTATTTTAACTGCAGAAACTGGTGCAGAGATGCTGTTCAAATGTTTTATTCTTGGAAAATTTGATAGTTATAGCCAAAATATAGAGATTATAACATTGAGCAATATAGATAATGGATGATATGTAATGATGAAAGAAATGGTAAATTACTGTGATAAAGATGTCATTGTTCTAACACCAGCTCTTCACTGATACACAGAGATATCAGTGTGTTGCATTAAACACCAATTTCTTCTCCCCACCATAAAGATGCGCTCAAATCACTTTATCATAAAAAAACAAACTAAATAATAAAAATAACAACAACAACAAAGTGCTCAGGGTACAAAGTAGTCAATTGTGGGACTGAGGAAGTATTATTGATCATGATGTAGTTGAGAAACTTCATGGAAAATTCAGGCAGAATAAATACACTTCTTATTGGAGGTGCAGATGATGTCATTCACATGCACAGATCTAAACACATAGAAAATGTGTTGAAGTAAAAGATAAGAAAATGTGAAGCGTGCATCATCTGTAGTCGAAAAGTAAAAAGTTATAGGTGCAGAGAAATGGAGAACAGTAAACTTATAATGCAAAAAGCCTTGAACAACAGATGAGCGATAGAATTCAGAGACCTTGGCATGATTATAGAACAAACAAAATCAGTTCATCAAAAATGCACAAGGCAGCAGGAGACACCAAAGTGTAGGGACAAGACAAAAAAGATGGGCGATGCTTGGTGATATGTATTGTGCAGCTACAGTGGTGTTGTCATTTCCAGGTGGCACACAGTATTCTGTCAGAAGAGGCGGTGCTGGGATTTGAGTATGGAGCAAGCATTGAGACACCAAACCTGCTACCTCTCTGGGAGGCTCAGTTTGGGGATTTCTTCAATGGAGCACAGATCATCATTGACACTTTCGTTAGTGGTGGAGAGTGTGAGTGGATTTGTCTGTTAAGCCAGCTAGCTATTGATCATTTATTTATTTTTATGTTTTTGCTTAACTCTATTGCAGAATTTGCATAAGGATCTGCCCCAAAAGTAATTTTATAAATACAAGAGCTGATAAATTTAAGACTGAAAAAGCTGTTCTTAACAAAACTACAAGTTGCTAAAAAAAAGTCATCAGTTTCAAACTGATTATCACTAAAAGATAAAACTAATTATTGCTTTTGCTCAAATGATTCTATCTCATCATTTCAATTTAAATTATCGAAAATTCCATATAATGGTAAGGCTGCACACTGCATCTGTTCTGTGTGCTTATTTGTATCAAACTTCCACTGTCTTACATTTACCATTACTGGTCAGTGCAGAGAGTGTGACCTATCTTGGTCATGATGATGTGCATTACAAGTGCACAAATTAAATTAAAGTATAGATTGTTGTAATTATCTTTTAGCTGGAACTCCCAAGTATCTTCTTGACAGACTTCAAAGGATACAGAATAAGGTTGCTCGCCTCATCTGCAGACCATCTAGATATGAACATCACCAATCATACACTCTCTTCACTGGCTGCCAGTTGTACATTGTATAACCTACAAACTTTCCACTTTGACTTACTCTGCTTTCTCTGGCACTGGCCCTCATTATCTCTCTGAACTCGCTCCCATCTATACACCCGCATGACCATTTCGCTCATCATCTGACACCAAGCTTCTGTGAGTCCCACTAAGACAAAGACATATGGACAAAGGTCTTTTTCCTACCTAGCCCCATCAACTTGGAACAGATTACCTGTCAGCATTCATCACTCTGATTCTTTTACTTAAGATTCATTTTTTCAGGACGACATTACTGTGACTGAGCGAGCATAATGTGTGTTATTTACTTTGTGTGTGAGTAGTGTCTGTTTTAGAAGTGAGAGTGTCTGTTATATGTGAATATATGTGCATGGTTGTTTATGATTTAGTCTGCAAATGATTTATATACAAATATTTAAAGTGCTTTGAGCAAAAATTTTTGGAAAGGCACTTTATAAATCCTCATTATTATTATTAAAATTAAATTTAATCGTTAGAATGTAATTTATCAAACAGTTGAGTATTAGCTGAGAACTAGGAGTAACATTTATTATCTCTTATAGCCGTTTTTTGTTGTTGTTATTTTTGGTTAAATTTCAATTTACAACAGCTTTAAAAAAAATCTGTTTCGACAGAAGCAGCTGTATAGACAATTGATATAGGTTTTAAATGCATCACTTCCCTCCCTTATAAGATTCATCATTCTTCCAAAAAAATGAAAATCACTGGAGAAACCTCCAGTTGAAGCATGTCAAGCAATCTGTGCAGTTCTGAGATAAATGTTTCAGTACTGCCATTGATTTGAGGGTGTTTTCTTGATGACAGAAATTTGTAATCGAAGACTTTCTTAATGACCCTTTGTAAATATAGCTGTATGGAACATTGAAAGCATTTTGGATATGAAGTGCTAATACTGTAGGGTTTCTGTGAACAGTAAAGTGGTTGCTGCAGAGTGGCCTTGTGATGTTGCTTCCTCATGGGATGGATGGCGCTGGACCAGAGCACTCATCATGCCGCATTGAGAGATTCCTTCAGGTTGTTAAAAGCTTATTACCATAATGTTTTCTTTCTTGTAACAAGAAGCCCCTAAGGCTTTTAAGCTTGGGAATTGAACAAGTATGAGATCAAACAGAGTGAGATAGAATGTTAGAAGGTATAGTGTGCAGTGAAACATAAAATTTGATCAGATAGAATTATGAGACAAAGCCATTGCTGAGGATCATGCATTTTCAGAATAATGGCTATAAATGTTGTGCTTGTATTTTGGCAGATAAGGTTAAAATTCATTCCCTAACCATTTGGTTGTATGGTTTTGAGACCGCACTTTTCTTGGGGCCAGCATGTTTTACCTCTCCCCATCTGACATGGAGATACCAATTTCTGATTGGGGGAAGGTGGCTGTGCCACACAGTTATCAAACCAGCCTGCCACTGGGTTTGGATGCCTGTGCTCTAACCTTTGGGCTGTCAGCTTTTCCATGTTGGTCGAAGAACTGTGTGGCAGTGCAGAATGTTGTTCAAGGGAACAACAAAATTATGAGAAGACTTAGATGCAGGAGTTCTATCCCACCGAGTTCAGTGAAGTATGAATGTAAAAATGGTACTTGATGAGGCTTCCAGACATTACCATTGGGAAATTAGGATTGCTTGGATATATGTGCATGGTCCTTTATTCTGTGTACAAGTGGAGAGATTGCAATGATTGTACTCTTATATATCTTGGTTACCTTAGACCCTTAAGTTGCTTTTAGAAAATAACCTAGTCATATATTTTGGAAATTTATTTTTGATGACTTGTCCTCCTAGAATAAGTTATGAAGTTTTAATTGTTATTTTTAGTTATGTGACAGCCATGAAGATTCTATAGATGGAGACAATGTCAACATGCAGATAGTGCATCCCACCACTCCTGCTCAGTATTTTCATCTGCTTCGTCGACAGGTAAGATCTTGGCTGTCAGGAAAGATTTTGACATATCCATTGAGTACCTGCTGGCATAGCATGAACATTATTTGAGCCATTCTTCAGTTTACCAGGATGAAACACAGCATTTCTTTGTGAGCTGATGCATGTTGGTTCTTTGATTCAGATTTTTATTATCCTGTGGTTGCTGTTGCTGTCATTAGATGGTGCGAAACTTTCGAAAGCCACTTATAGTTGCATCACCCAAGGTTCTTCTACGGTCGCCTGCAGCAACTTCATCTTTAGCAGACATGCTGCCAGGAACTCATTTCCAGCCTGTCATTGGAGATAATGCAGTCAGCCAGAAGGCTGTGAAAAAAGTGATTTTCTGCTCAGGGAAGCATTTCTATACGCTGGACAAAGAGAGACAAGAGAAGGGAGTAAATGACATTGCAATCATCAGGCTCGAGGTAAGCATTTGAAATTGCCCATGTTCATTCTTACATATATATTTGTACATATATGTTCATAACTTCATTTGGCATTGTTAAGGCTGAACATCTCTTGCCACTTCTTGTATCTGCTGTTACTTTTAGGCAGCCTTGATAAGTAAGATATGTTGATTGATTTTACTACATCTATGCACATTGCAGTGGGTCTGTTGGTTACTTGTGAATCTCACAGACTGCCTTACCTAGTGAGTCTGCTGGGTTTGCAGTTCTTGGCTGGGCATTAAACTGCCAGCTTTGAAGATCTGCACAATAACCATCTTTTGCTGCCTTTGAAGCAGATGTGAAGTCAGCATCCACAGAATAAATGAGAAAGAAAAGGGTTAAGTTTAGAGGGAGGATGTATTCCCTCAATCTGTATGGACTGGAAGAGGTTTTACTGACCAGATATATTTAGCAATGGGTTTGCATTTAAGCAATTGTCAGGCAGGCAGTTTTTATCACTCTTTTTTTTTTGGCAGAGTTTGTGCCCATTTCCTGCCATGGAGATCAAAAAGGAGCTTGACAAATACTCTGAGGCAACAGGTGGGAGAAATGTTTCAAGTGCATGGGTGTTCCTAATTAAAAGGCACTGAAGCTACCTTTGTTTTGATGGCACAATAGCACCTTGTTAGCTTATCGCCATCCACCCACCCTCATCTTCTGCCCCATTTCTTCTTTTATAGGTTGTCAGGTTGCCAGCACAAACAGTTTTACCTCAAGTGCACCTTAAGCTTGTATGTCAATTTTGCAGTGTTTATTTGGAGTCAGGAAGAACACAGAAACATGGGACCTTGGGGATTTGTGTTGCCACGTTTTTCAAACATCCTAGGCAGACAGGTACAGTGTGTTTATTGACTTATGTCAAACTGTCCTCTAAAAAGCAAATTTTATGAAATATGCAGAAAATGATGCAGTAGTTGGGATAAAAGTACCCGAACATGTAGCTGTAAGCGTTTCAGTCTTGGAAATTTTTTTTTTAAATCCAAAATTCATATTAGCACAGCCATAGAATGCCAGAAAATTTTGTGTGCCTTTCTGGAGTTTCAAAATGCCAGCATCTTTTGAGCTGTACAACAGTTCTATGGAAAATGTGAAAAGAGTATGTGTTGACCTAACCAGTGTATGCATATGTAAAACTACTTCAAGCCACATCTGTGGGCAGCTTCGATATGCAGGACGCGAGGTGCTAGGTACGCCAGCAGTAGGCATTGGAGACATGCACAAATCAGAGTTGCAGAAACTACTGGAAGACACATTCCGATGATGATCTTCAAGTGTGAAGATGTGAGTAAAAAAAGTTCAACATCTCGCCATGAACAGATTTAAATAAGCACACTAGCATCATTTCAGTTTTATTAGGAAGACCGCGTATGATGCATGTAACAATATTAGTAGTGTAGAACTTGAAGTACATTGTAAACTGAGCTCTGTGCAAGCAGTAGCAGACGTCAATGATGTATATGCAAACCCTCCTTTCCAGTCACTGAAGGTAACAGCTATATAGCAAGAGAAAGATTGAAGTATTATATCACAGATGAGTCTATGAAGGCAGGATGATCACTACATTAACTACCAGTAAGAGTGGTGGTGCAGCATGATGCAGATCACACTTTACCTGTATCATTACCATGCCACGAATTACTGCCAGCAAAGGTTGCACAGTCTACTACCATCAATTATCTGTAGTGTAAGGACAGAAAGGGTATTTGTACAATCAGCACCACAAGAAGTGTAGGCCGGAAGTAACTATCCGGTCTTGTCATGATTACACAATGCATCATGTAACCTACATTTCACAGCATTAAGCAATGTGTACAACTAGAAATAAATAAATTTCAGCAACACCACCGTCTGTAAGCACAGTAAGCATTCTGCATTGGTTCAGTTGAGGTGTACATGGTGAGATGCAGTTGTTTGGGGGAATGTTGGTTAACTCCCTTCGAGATGAAATGCATGTATGACATGTACCTCATATATGCAAGATGCACACAAAACTACCGCTGGGTCGCTATGAGGCCCAGCCCCCTGTTAACTTGTGGAACAGTTCTTCATTGAGAGACTGGTTTTTGTCCTGTGATCTTGTGGACAGGAAGATGTAGCCACCAATGAACTCATGTACAGTCTTGCAAGAACACTCAATAGGTGCAAATGTGACCTTCTCATCCTCAAAGGCCAAGATGACTGTCTCATTCTCCCAATTCACATGCCAGGTCTGAAGGAGATTGTACCTCCAGGTTTTGATGGAGTCGCCAGTGTTGAGGTCCATGCGGATGACTCTGTTGCTGGCCACGCCCATTAGTTCCTGTCACAAGAAATGTTCAGTGTGCATGAATCCAAATAGTTACTTTTGTTCTAACCCTGCCCCACTATTACATTTTTAAGTATGAACCTTGTTTGAAATTGCCTAGCATTGTAGAGACTTGACACTTGCAGCAGATGAGAGGATCAATATTGAATAATTATCTGTTTCAGAATATTCTGACTGACATATACGGACTCCCGGTGTTCATCGTACCTCTTTCTTACTGTTGGCCATCCGTATGCGGAAGTATGTGATGCCAAACTCTGGCAGTGACTGCCAGGCCTTAATGTAGGCCATTTTGGCTTCAACCAGACCCATTTCTTGCACATTGGCATGGGCTTCCATAATTCGTTGAACAATCTGCAATGCAAAGAAGAAAGGAAGGTAAATCAGACTATATCACATACCAAAAAAGTAAAAAAAAAAAAAAAAAGAAAAAAGAAAAGAAAAGGAAATGCACCATGCCTAATGTGGGTTGTTCTGATCATAAAATGGATATGTAAGTATGAAGTCAAACCTGTTTGGACTTGATCTTCTTGAAAAATCGAGGGGCAATAAAGTCTTCTGGCTGGATGTTGGCTTCTGATGGTGTTATAACTGGGGCACTAGATGGGTGCTGCATGACCAGAAAATTTTGCAAGGCTGTCACTTCAGATTCATAGGAACTGTCAGCCATTGTTCGTCCCTTAGATGCAAGTCGACAAGCAGCCATCCAGTGACAGTATTGCTGCTCCTGTTAACAAACATTTCACTTTTAGGAAAGAAAATGACAGAAAACCTAAAGATGAAATTGCTGTTCAAAGTAAGCTACTCAACAATTATGTATTTGATCATTAGCATCAATAACAGTCTCACCGTATCGAAGCGAAGGCAAATCTCACTCATTCCCTCAGAGTCTGGGACAAAGAGTTTGATGGCATATTTCTTGGTGGCTAGGTTGACATCTGGTTGAGTTTCACATCCTGCACATGGGAGACAAGCACAATGATCAGTTTCTGCCCAAATGTGCACACACACAAAATACCTTATTCTTCACTCCTTGAACTTTTGATACTACAGTAAAACCTGCCATTTACAAACTCTATGACCACAGACATCTATATCCAGACACTTTTGGTTTGTTGGGATTGGATTCTCAACACAAAACAGCCTTTGACCGAGAGACACTTGCTAAATATGGATGCAGACAGATTTTAGGGACAAAATGTGTCACTCACCTGCACCACGCATATTTATCTTTTGCACTCTTATTGGATTTGTTTATGAAGTTGCTGTTATATTCTCTCATAACTGTCTTTATTTGGAATGTGCTGTTCTCTCCAAAAATGCAGGAACCTCCAATGAGGTGACATCTTTTGGCAAAACAAAGGGTGTCCCCACATTGCAGGTTTTATAGTAGTTTTTTTTTTCCCTGTCATTTCTTTATTCCTACCCAACTGATTTGTGGTCTGCACCTAATTAAAAGGTCAAGACAGCGTAGTTGATTTCTAGTAGTTTTTAACTAGGCAGATAGACACAATGTAAGCAGGGGTCTGCAGGTGTAAAGAAATTGCCATTCCACACTCTTCCTCTACATTTAATCCTAGAGCAGTTACTTACCACGAACATTTATTCTCATAATGGGTGGGCCAGAAACCTCTTCTCTGCTGCGATAGAAGGCGATGTGAGTGTCCTTGAAGGTTGTCCAGTATCTCTTGTAACTCTTGAGTGTCAGTTTCTTAGGCCTGTTGTAAAACACACATCAGCCAAGTTACCTTGTATGCAGTCTGCAGACAGTGATTGCAATTGAAATGTACGTGACTGAAAACCCACCAACCCTGACTTAATTTATCATGCAGTGTCTAGCAACTGCCTGCAGATGCCACAGCAGTCAGATTTATATAACTGATACCCCAGGTACAATGTATCTCAAAAATATCAGTGAGACAATATTATTCTAGCAGTGCAAATATCTGAGCCACCAGAAAGATTCCACAAAGTTACTCACTTGAAAAACCGAATCTCATCTGCAAGCTCTGGTATGTGAGTGATATCCCCTGGTGTCGATATGGAGGAACCTTCTAAGGAGCTCTGCAGGTCGGACAAAGCTGCACCAATCTCGTCAGTCTCAGTGAAGTTCATGCTGGTAGGTCCACTGCCATCAACTTCAGATTGAGGCAAGCCTGACTGAAGCTGAATCTGAAACTGTAAAGAAGGAAGAAAAAAAAAAGTAAAACACAGTTAATATGCACTTTCTACTTCTTTTAAAACTTGCCCCTTCATCTCCACCCAGATAATATGAATGTTACATGCAGCATGCTTCTTACTTGGAGTGCAGCAAACACCATCATCTCTTCCTCTGTGCAGTCAATTTCCTCTGAGATCAGTGCCCATTTAGCCTGCTCGTAAATCTGGTTGATTCGAATAGCATCATACTGCAACCGAAACATGAACATACATCAGTGACAACTAACAAATTCTGTCAATATTGCTTTTGTCTGTGACCTGTCTAAATGGTTTTTGGCAAAAATAATTTCAAATGATAGTGCAGAATAGCATTTCCCCCAAAACTGGTTGACTAATCTTTTCTTTCTCAAGACACGGAGGAGGTTGGGAGTGGGTGGGTGGAGATAGGTGTTTTCTGTTGAGCCAACAGCTAAAGTTATATCACAGCAAAGCAGCCAACCCTGTAAACAGAACATGCAGAGAAAGAACACCATGCCTGAGATGAGATAGAACCCAGCCAAATCTCAGTGAATTGATGACAGGCACTAACTGTTGCGCCACCGAACTGCCTCTCAACACACAGGGCTACAAACATGACAAGTGCATAAAGAGTTTACAAATGGTCATATCGGAGATGTACACTGACATACTTTATTAGAGCTACAAAAATAAGAGAGCCGCAACCACAATTAGATATCATGATATGCATCTTCCCTATGCTTCACTGGGGGTGAAAAGGAATAAAAAGAAGATATGCATCTTGCTGTGTATAACGTTTGCTTGTATTTCAGAAACGGGCGTCATTCACAGGGATATGAAAGAAAAAGCACCTAATACTGCAAAAAACCAAGATTGAAAAAATGTTTTGTTTTCATTAAGGGTCTATACAATATATATTAATGTGTATTAAAAGTCCTAAAACTTAAAAAAAAAAAATGAACAGATGATTTAAGTTCTTACTTATCCTGAATACAGGTAAGGCTGCAATAATTTCAGTTTATATACACATCCTAACCACTGTAGTGAATTCCTTTCCCATCACCTTCATCTAGAATAGATCAAATAAATGCATAAATATATGAATAAACATCACTCAAAAATGTCTGGTTGATACTAAAATTGTAAGCAGTGGGCCACAAGGTGTAAACAGATTCTGACAAGGTGTAGACAACTGACAAGATGTAGACAAACAGCTCCTAACATTTGAGACTCTTCTTCTCCAACCTACACTTAACTCTCAGTCCACCTGGCAAACCACTCCTATTATTTACCCACCTCCTGTAAAGAGCTGAGTCAACACCAAATACACATCTTTGATCCACTTTCCCCATCCACAGCCATGACGACCATCAAATTTAAAATGGACAGAATCTAATCATCAGCCCTCTTTATCCATTCATCACCTGGACACAAACTGTGTCAGCATCCTTTGGAAATCTCTTTAGTGCCAGATCATTTTTCCCAGAGACTTTAACATGCAGGAGGAAGCTGTTGAAGTTCTCTAGGGCCACTTAAGGATGGGTATACTGCCAAGGCTCACAACTAAGGGGAGCATAGCCCGTGCAAGTTAAAAATAGAGGCAAATATGCATGCTCAATGTCAGTGGAGCCAGTTGTCCGATGTTGTATGTTGGGAAAGCACAGTCTGTATCCTGCATCTCTCTCTAAGCTCACCAAACATTTACCTAGACTTGTCATCCAAAACTTTGCCCAAGCATTTTTTCCCCATTTATTTAAAGTCTGTATTGAGATAACTTGGTGTCTCTTTTTATGAATGACTGTGTAATCTACAGGGAGTGGGGATTTAACCAGTTGAGTACACTACTGCCCAGGTTTCTCCTGTCATGAACATGAGCAAACTCTTTGTGCTCTATTCCTCAGGATTTTGTTGTTGCTGTTGTAATTTTCATTTTTCTGTTATGCCTCAATCCCTTGTGGATGCAAACTGTATATAGTTTACCGAACTGGAGCTAGAACTCTAAAACTCAACCTATAGGCTTCTGATGATGACTCAGCATCACCACTTTAACCTACCCCTCTTCCTGCCTGCTGCCAACCCTGCTTCTGTGCCCACCCACCTTATTTCTACTCGTTCATACCTATCTGTGCTGCTCTTGACTGCTGGCCTCATGATTTATCATTGCACTAAAACTCTTACTGCAGGTCCTGGCAAGTGGCAGCAAGAAACTAAAAGCTGCTGATGCTTTGATAATACTTAAATATTGGTATGAAGAAACCAAGCTTAAAAAAAAAACTGCAATAAACTTCAAAAAAGCAGATATAAACATAAAGTAAAAAGAAATAATGTCTTTCATTTCACTGCTAGAGACTTGATGGTAATCTCCAAAAATTCATGCTTTTCCCAAGTCTAAAAAGATTCTTCTTACCTTTGGGTTCAGATCGTAAAAGTTGAAATACTTGAATTTAAGCATGATGAAGTCATTCTCTAAAACGCCCTGTTCCATCAAAGACCGAGATGAGTCAAGCCATCTGTAACAGGACACAATCCAAATTTTAATCTTTGCACACCCAACGGCACATTTTAAAGACATTCCTTAGACTTCATTAAATGCCATACAATACCATTCTTGAAATACTGAGCGAAAGTACAGCTCGATTTTATAAAGGTAGGCATGAGAACTTCTGTAATACTTTTAAATCACAGTACTTTCTTTTTTCTTTTATGCCCATTTGCTTTTCAGAAATCTTAATTTTCCCAACTCTTAAAAAATCATGTGAAATGCAGTACTCACGCGCAATTCATGCGTGCTTTTTCAGCAAAGTTCTTGGGTCGGAAGAGGTACTGAAAAGCTTCTTTTGAGGGGACAGGGGGACTGTTGGCCAGTGAGGATTCCATGGCTCCCTCAAATGACAAGCTGTGCATTGAACCAGGACTGAGCGTACCATTAAAGGTGTTGTATGCAGAGATGGACATGGAGGTACCCGGACTACGAACCAGAGTGCTCTGTACATACACAGAAACAACTGAGTTGTCTTACTTTACACACATCCTACACAGTTATTTCCCCCATCTTTTCCCTCCTTCCTTCTCTCACACCCCACACCCCTACAAATTGTAACACTGGTAATATATTAGCCATTGTCAGTGTATATACCACTTTTCCCGGTTAACTTGCCAGCAACTGTTCCTGAATTACATGTCATAAATACTGATCTTTGAAATATTTATTTTTTATCAACCTAGCTAAACTTACTGTTGGTGAAGGCCCCAGGGGGCTGCGGCTGGGATAGGGGCTCAGCTTGCCATCTATGCTACCAGAGGAGGAATGCAGTGTTCCGTTGGCACTGAGGGGGCCTGGGGATGCATCTCCAGCATCTTTCTTTTTCTTCATCTTCGTCACCTCTTTGGCTACTCTTTTCAGGTCATCTCTATCCCACTTATGCAACAATGAAAGCTCCTCCGGATGCCTAATACCTGGCAAGCAATAAAAATGACTAATTAAAGCCCACATATCATTAAACACTTTAAAGAATTTTTATATTCTAATCAATCAACACCCTGATTCAATCATCTGTATATAAATATGCAATTCTGATCTTAGCCTTTTCTTACACAAAACTACCAGACAGTATTTCTAATTTTTAACCATATTTCTAACAACGATAACAAGAATTTTAAACATTAGTCATTGCTAGCATTGCCTCTTATTGCTTCTGTCCATCTTCTACATTTACTTATTTTGTATTTTTGTCTTAATACCTTTAATCACTTTATACCTCCTAGAAGTAAAGACCTTAAATACATTTCATTAGCAAAAGCCTCTGAACTAATAATACAAGCCGACAGCTGATTTTTGTATTGCACAGCTTTTACAATGATAATGACCAACTTTATTAATCCCAGTGGGTAATTATACTTGGGAAGTGTGCTCAAATACAAAAATAAATAGTGCTTAAAAGTATGATACATAATGGCACAATCCTATTTTTAAAATGCAGGACTGCCCTCTCCCCAGCAATGCCACTCCAGTGTTTTCAGTAGGTAGTGAGGCTCATCCAGTTTTCTAAAGTTGCTTACTAGCTCTCCCCTACTAGCATGCACACTAATTCTCATGAGAAGTAGCCAGCCCACTTTCCACCCTGCTCCACCTCATATCTTGCAACTGCAATGCCAAGCATTAGTTCTGGCTACTCTTGTTGCACAGCACCTGATTCAGTCAAGCCCTTTACAGCACAACTACACACACCAACACACATCAAATAGCTGTAAAGATGATACAGGCACAGAACAGGATTTTATTCACACCCAGTATCAGACCCCTTTCAATGCCTGAAAGATGAGTATTTTAGTATACCTGTGGCATGCTACTGTGATAGATTTATAATTCCCCTACTTATAAGGGCAGTGCCTGCATGACCGGCCAAGAGAAGAATGCATGCCAAACACCACCAAGCAACTAGCAAGCCCAGCAACTGTCTCCTGAAACCTAAATATGCTGTTCTTCTGGTCTTAATCTGATGCTCACATTGCAATAAGAAAGCAAAGAAGAAGAAACGTGCCAAAGTCTGCATCAAAATATGTAGCTACCTTTCCTGCCCAAAAATATTTTGCTGCCGATGGATTTTACGAATTTTACACAGTGACACAATTCATGCAGATTACTGTCAGATTTTATGGATCACCACTTTAAAGAGTTCCCAACCTTAAAAATGCTTAGGTCTTCAGTCTATCTACTGAGTTTTATATTGGCCAGCTGCCAAAAAAGGGTGCACATTTTAATATTATTGCAATCTTGATCCTGGACAAGAAGAAACTGCTTTAATTATGAGTGCCATTTTTTTATACCCGTAAACAGTCCATTAATGACAAAAATATCATCTTGATTTATTATAAAATAACTTATGTGATGAGATCTCTAGTCAAAACTATTGCATTTTCAGAATCATTTGTATTTTTACACCACCCCCCACCCTGTTAATTTTCTTATTAGGATTTCTCTTACACATCTTATGCATAGCTCTACAGGAAACACTACAGCTCTACAAATGGTGCTGCATTGCACTCACACTGGCCCCAACTCGATCCCTTCCCATTCAGATTTTTAGACCTGCACTCACATAAAAAACCAGAAGTAAATATGATTCTTTAGAACTAGAAATGTAAGCACATCCTTGGTACTACATTTTATTAGATGCTATAAGAATGACCTGATTGTATATCATAAGGTGACCAGACGTTTCGGGGGCGAAAGCGGGACACGTGCCGATGATGGTGTCGTCACCGTCAAAGAACGCCGAAAAAAGTGACTTTTAAAGACAACCGGGACATTTGATGGACTTTCCAGAAAGCCAGAAAGCGGGACATTGGGCGTTCCGCCCAATGAGCAGGCGGGACACGAGGTCAAAAGCGGGACTGTCCCGCCTAAAGCGGGACGTCTGGTCACCTTAATATCATCATGTAATGCCACAAGTGTTGTGCTCAGTTCTCAGAAGGAAACTATGTCAGTATAAAAGCTTTTTTAAAAAAAAAAAACAATCTATTGCTTTCACTTCAAAATAAAATCGCTTAAGTTTGTACATGTACATACACACATATGCATAGCTTACCAAGTTCTTTGCACAGCTGGATGACAGCATTGAAGCATTTAACAGAGAAATCCACACGCAGATTGTGAACCTGCAGGTCTGGCAGCTGCACTCGAAGGTTTTTATGCATGGGAGTAAACTGCAGCTTGGCATCAGCTTGTACACCATACTGGTCCAGTGTTGACCGGGGCCGCAAAAGCCACATGTTGTGCTCTGGCCACCACAAAGCATGATCTGACCAGTCCTGTGCAACATCTACAACAAAAAGAAAATTCACATCACAAAGAAAATCGATACTTATTCCAATCAATAATAGTGAACAATGCATCAGGGAATTATCGATTTATATGTTCACTAAATGTTCATGACCTGAAAATATGAAGATGATAGTTAATAGGCACCTAAGAACTGAATATGCTACTTTCACAGAAGGATTAAATGTAACACCAACTACACTAAGAACTGTTAAAAGCTACCCCACCCCATTTTATTACTGGTTCTCTTCCATACTCCCATATATTTACTTTTATTTTTCTTTTCTGTGTAAATAATAGGTCTATCAGAGACTGCCACATTAATGTAATAAGAATGCAAAAACAATCACAATAACATACACGGCTGTGTATTTTTTACCAAATGTCCCCACAGACTAACCTCCCAATGCCGACATGGAAACTCTGGGACAAACCACCCTCCCCACACTGAACCTGGCTGATGTTGATGCCACACGTATCACAGCGCCAAGGCTGCTTATTGAATATGAGCAACATTGCTTCCGTAAGTAGACCTCTGCTGGTGCTAGCCAAAGTAACCAGCCTCCTTAGCCTGCTAATGTCACAACATGTTGTCATACCGCTCGTTCACTAACAAACCACCTTTAATAATGTACAGTTGTACACAATATAAAACGTTTGATATATGAACAGGTACACATCCCTCCCCCATCCCAGTTATTCTCAGTATGTGTGTATTCCCACTAGCCTCTTTCCCCGACCTACTGTCACAAGTCAAGGTCAAAGCGTGCCTTTTCTGCTTGTGGAACAAAAAAGAACTATAATTATTTTTCCAGTGCTAAAAATCATCCGCTCTCTTGGTAGTCTTGACAATGTACGTTGATGCGCGAGCGCGCGCACACATACACACACAACAACGCAAGTGACTCTCACTGGTTAAATATCTTTGTCACTATTTGCGTGCAAAACGCCTGTGTGAAACAGGTATAGCGAGAGAAGATGAATATCCTGTTTCACTTGCCCAGCAAGAGAATCCACATTTGTAACAGGCATCGCTGACTTTAGCACAGGGCGGTGTGTGTCACGTGATAAGGGCTGCCCACGAAGTCTGTCGTCTGCTCCTTTACCGGTGGATCCCTTCATGTACAGTTTACAGCTAATATAAAAGCACATCAGTGAGTGCTGGTGGTAAATGTTAACAATAACCAAATTTAATAGTCAATTTCTACCCAGCACACCTTAACCTGCGCCAAGAGTACATCTAACGAGCGTGACCGCTCACAATGGCGCGAACATGCTGCTCACAAAAACTACATGGGCGATAATTCACTGCTGTCTAACCCTTTCCTTTTTTATTTACGTATTCACACATACCTAGTACGTGGTACATCAAGCCCAAGCTTTACCAGTCAAGCGAAACATTTTAACGAAACTTGATAATCCCTAACTCACAAAGGTTTAAAAAAAATTCTCACACCAGATACTATGAGGGTGCAGATCATAAGCTGGGACCCTATGGAGTTGTGGGCCTTGGTGCCAAGGCGGGTATGGAGATCTAACAACACGGACATCTATCTTCATTCACCCTCTTTTCGGACACCAGCAAAGCTATCCCCTACCACACAAAATCTTTCAGGAACAACAACAATAAACAAACGCCATCCTATCAAAAGATAGTACATCACCAACACTCACGCTCTCGATCAAGGACAAGGCCTGTTTAGACCGACGGAAGAGCTGCGAGATTTTTTTTTTAAAAAAAGGCACGATGCAGATGTTACCATGGAGACGTCTAGTCACGTGATCTCATCTCTGAAAAACACCACACCCTCTCTCTCTACCACCTTCCCCTCCATTGAGTAACCACGCGCATGCACAGAGGAAGTACGCGCGCGCGCGCACACGCACACACGACGCTTCCCATCTTCCAGAAACCTTTATTTCCAGTAAAGCAGGGTGTCGGGAGCGGGGTGTGCGTGTATGGGGTGGGGGGAAGAGTCAAGGGTTACATTACTCCTGTTACCTACATTCAGGACCGCCGCAGACATGTGTACACATTTCGTGTATTTTTCTCCTGCACCGTTTATTTTACCCGCGGCTCCAAACTTGTCAAAGTCACTACCCAAGTTTACCAACCATGTTATGTACAGGGAAGCAGGGGGTCAAGAGGGGTTAGGGCGAAAGGCGAGAGAAACGTGTGACGGCGTCGGCAAACAACAAAATGTTGAGTTTTTGTGTCAGGCCAAGGGACACCACCCGGGCAAGGCATACCTTTGCTGTTGATACTAGTAGTCGCCAACAACTTAGCTGATACCCAGAAAGTCACCCGCATCTGCCATCTGCTCTGCCAAGAGTCGGCAAAACTAGGGAAGACGGCCTATTTTGATCTTCGGTCCTCCGAGCGCATTTTCTAAGGCGCTAAGTTCGCAAACGAACCAGCTCAAAGCATCTGAAATCGCCACGTGTGGTAGCATTTTCCTCAGGGAAACAGCAATAAACACCCGACCTTCACTATCCACGCCGCTCACCCAATGCCATTCAAGAGCGACACCCTACCAGTCCCACACCATTCCTACCAGTTAAATTTTAACCCCTACCGCTTCACGCAACACTCCTTGAACACCCTGGGTCACATAGCTATGATCTGAGGTGGAGAGAGGGGGCGGAGCAGCCTTGGCTACCCTTGCGTACTCAAAACCGCCTGTCGCGTGCCAGGGTGTACAATCCGCTGAGCTCAAGAATGAGGAGTCGACACAACACTTCTGTAAACAGCACATCAGTAGACTAACCACGAACGGGAAGGAGGGATAGTAGTGGTGGTGGTGGTAGTGTGTGGGGGCGGCAACTGACGGCTACGGGCGGTGTTAGTACAAATAGTAGTAGCACCAATACAACAATGTCCACAAGTAATCTTGCCAGTTGCCAAGATCTCTCGTTAATCTTACAAGCCATTATTTGATGTATACATATTCGTCCCATTTCAGTCCACGGACCAAGGACATACAGCAAAACAGTCTCTCTCTCTGTGACACACCCCTTCCCACCAAAGCATGCCTGTACACACAGCAACAAAGAACGCCTCTATCTCACTCATACCCTTCAACACCCACCAACATTATAATCCTATTACAATCTTCTTTACTTAAAACCTTAAACATAAAAGATTATGAACATATCGTTTTCACGTGTTAACTGGAGAGCGAATGCTTTTCTTCACTTTAAAAAAAGTCCTATTTATTTTTATCAAAACCCAAAACAAACGTTGCGAGGTTCAGAAAATGTCAAGTCAGTAATTAGCAAACTGAGAGCCGAGGAAGTAAACACTGCAGGACTACTCTGACAAGCACTAGCTCAGCAGGGAAGAGAAGATGGAGGGTGAAACTCTCTCCCAGCTACACCGATGCCAGGCTAGTTTCCGTTACGGAATGTGAAATGACGCAGCCAAACTGTATATCTCCTGCTAGAGGCCCTCAAGAAACAGCTCGTCTTATCGGGATGTATACATTTTTGTGTATTTATTTCCCACTCACAGCTTCGTTCGTGTTAAGTTTAGTCGAGATTGCTGGAACGATAAGCTCAGATGTCAGCTGATGTTTCTTGATCACCGAAGTAACCTAAAACTAGCGAACATCAAGTGACGTGTATGCATGGTGAATCTACTCCACGCTTCTGACGACCACAGGCCATCATTCTTCTTTCTCGGTGTGCCCAAAGATTGAGATAAGGACAGCGCTAATGTGGGAAAACATCCGACTAATGCGGGCAGCAGACCCAGGGTACCCG
Organism: Pomacea maculata; assembly: GCA_004794325.1. Lineage (NCBI taxonomy): Eukaryota > Metazoa > Mollusca > Gastropoda > Architaenioglossa > Ampullariidae > Pomacea > Pomacea maculata. The sequence continues at coordinate 92,722 of SRHC01003751.1, read as the reverse complement.
AACCTGCCATCGGAATGCTTGCCTTCTCATGTATCGTTTTATCACAGACAGGGTTAGTCGCCCTCGGCAAAGCCTCAGGCTCTCATAACACGCGATAAACCGATTTTCCAGATAAACCACCGGTCGCCAGACGGAGCGTGTCGTCAACTTTACTCGGCAGCTGTACACAACCCTGACTCTTATCGTGCCAGCCAAAGGGAACCTCAGCCTGCAAGCCAACGGACCCTTGCCCCTCGCCCCCTGCCTGCGAGCCAACGGTCTCCCAGCTGTCGGCACCCCGCAATGCCAGCGTGACCAATGAATAGTCTGACCTCGTATCGCCGCCAGAAGGTCAACTGGCTACTTACACCAACCGGCAGCTGCTCTACGCACCACAGACTGACCGCCCTCAGAGGTCTTCAGTCACTACCGACGTCATCCGACACCAGCGCCGTGCTGGAGGAAGGAGGGAGAATCACCACGGGGAGGAAGCAGGGCCGTTAGCTTGACGAGGCTGATACAGGAGGTGGAGGAGTGGAGGAAATTCACCGTATCCTCACTACTTATCTTTCAGTTTGATAGAATGAAAACCGAACACCTCCTTCCAGGATTTAATGACCCGTTGCGGCCACTATCAACGGCCCAAACCGGAAAAAATACTCCTTGATCGTCGAGTTAATGCCACCGTCTCTTCTGCTGCTCATACAAAAATTACCCCACCACCACCTCCGTAACTTCAGACATCCAAACACCTAACGGAAATGACAGGTGTGTGCACACATGAGGACACCTGAGGAGAGAAGGGACCTTCACGTGGCACGTGGAAACTGACAGGCGACCCCGACCTTAAGGGGTCAAGGGCCAAGGACGAAGCATGAGTTTCTGGCGTTTGGCCGCCCAGGAGATTGAGTTTACACCGCCAGTGGCTGGTGTTGAAGATACTATCACAGCCAACACATACCTTGCCCCGGGGAGCTGGGCTAGGTTAACGGCAATGTCATTCTTCTGACATTGGGCAGTGTGCTACACAACTGATTTGTTCTGAGACATTCCGCCCCTGCTAAGCAATTTTCTACTGCTGAAAGAAACCTGTAAAAATACTATGGAAACCACACTCCAGTAGTTCCCATCTTACACTCCTTTAGTTGCAACGGCACCCTGCTAACAGCCAACTTCAGAACTTTCAGATAAATGAATAAAAAAAAGTACCACAAAAAGACAATGCCAGCTTAGGTTAATAATAATAATAAAAAGTTTGGAAAAAATGCAGCTTTTGCCTTTTATCAACCAGATGGCAAACTTTGACAGAAGAAGCCACAAAACATCAACAATCACTAAATAAGCCAGGTTGGCATGCAATAACAACATGGTTAATGGGACCAATTTCCTAATAACTAATAAGTTTTGGGCAGAAGCAGTACATGGTACTTTTCATAGGCATTCATATAATAGATGAGAAATGGTGAGAAGGGTCATTATGCTAGCTGCTGCACGTTTGGCATTTCAAGTGATATAGCAAAGGGCATTTTGACATTTCCTAAGCTGTAACACTAGATAATAGGTGGTGAAAAGAGACCAATTTTCCATGCTGCAACAAGAGTTTAGCTTACCAAAATGATAAAATTTTATTTATCTGATTTAATCCTTTATTGGTCTCTTGGCTATTATTATAAATGTTTAGTCACATGTAACAGACCCCAAATAATCAAAAATAAAAACAATGACATATTTTGATTTGAGGTATGTGAAGGCTGTATCTTCAAAAATGAGTTAAGCATTAATCATGCATTAACATAAAATGTAAATAACACTGCACAGAAAGTCTTATGCTCCACTTCCATTTGTCTGAAGGGAGAATACTCAATGCTTATCTTGATCGACACAAGCTTCTGAGAGTGTTAGACCGATCAATATTGCGATTGGACTGAATCAGCAAAAGATGGATGCAATTTCTTCCTCTCCCCTATCGAATAAATCTTGCATGCTGCAACTTGCTTACTAGTCATGCCCAGATAAATAAATTGTGCAGGGGAGAGGAGGGGGGAATTGAGCCAGCAACCAAGGCTAAATCATGACAAGGCAACCAGCCCTATGCACAGATGCCACACACAGAGAAAGAACAGCCTGCCCCAGACAAGATCTGAACCCAGGCCAGCCAACCCTCATTATACTGGTGACAGGCGCTAACCGTTGCGTCAGACTGTCCAGATAAATTGCGGCAAGCATAATGCAAATGTTTTGTTATAAGATAATATAGAAATAACTGCAGACACCACTTTCAACAGGCATCACAAATACTCTCAGCAAAGTTTTCCACTCAAAATATATCATTCAATGTTATTTCAAAACTTGGTCAATATAACATTGTTGTAAGAAAGAATTAAATGATGTGCCATGTAGCTTGCTTTCTCTCAGTAACAGGTTTTGCAATGCCATCAACTTGTTTGCATTTAGAAGCCATAAAGACAATCATGAATCCTCAACAGTTCACATTTAATGTTATTGTCTAAAAAAGTACATGAAAATCACTTGCATTACATGCTCTAAGCTAATCAATTCATCGGTGAGATAATATATTCTATGCATATTTTTTTTCCTTTTTAGTTACTGTGCAGCAAAACAATGGAACTTTCTTTTCTTCCGGATCAGCCACCTAACCACCACTGAATCTATTAAATGTGCACTAAAAACACACCTCTTCCTTGAGCATTACTCCTAACAAGTCCACAGACTGCTACTCCTTTTTCAACCCCCAACCCTTTTCAGTTTATTGCTACTTCCCTACTGATCTTCCTCTGCTGAATCACAACACTCTTAGTTCTTGTTACCTGATTCCTCTTAGTGTTTTCCATATTTGTCTCTTATTGGTTATCCGTAATGTTTATCTTTCTCTTTCTTTATGCGTTGTCCATGTCTTTTTCTTGTCTCAAGTGCTAAGAGCATGATCCTTACAATCGTGAGTATGAACTATACGAATCATGCATTTATTAAAAAAAAAATAAATCATGACACTACCAATTAAAATCTACTTTGCTGTGTAAATTATATGGTGCCACTTTCACAACAATGACCAAAGTCTGGTAAGCTGTGCCTTTTCTCTTCAAAAGAATGTTTCAGGCCTTGTAAATCAGAGCAAATTAAACCAAAGAAATATCACTAGAAGATTTCAAATGGCAGATGCAAACTGAGTCTCATATTTGAAATATTACGATCCCTTCTTTTCTGACATATGCTTCTGACACTTACAAAAAAATTTCAGTCAGCTGCAAAAATGAGCACAGGTTACACTCTTCTACAAAATGTTTTTTTTTACATTATATCAGCAGAAGACCACTTAACAGTGTACACGTGGTCAGAAGATTCATGTTTGGAAGTTTTCCAAACAACTCAAGTACATATAAGATTTCATCTACCTGGACGATAACATCAGCTAACAGACGTACCTGTCTCTAATCAGTTTGTTGCTACATCAAGTACTGCCAAAGATATCTTTGTTCCACAGTCTCATTCCCACCATCTTAACTTCATTCATGTGAGTCAGCCATTTGATTCTTAAAATGGCATTGCTAGTGGTGTCTTAAACATTTCCTTTTGAGATGGCATGACCGGAAACTAAGAATGGGTCACATTTTTTGCAAGCCACTCACATGTACAGCAATATGAACATATTCTCAATAAAGCAAGCTTCAGACTGTTTCAAACGCTAAATACAAGCCAGTGACAAGCACCACTATGGCAACCATGCCAATAACAATTTTTTCCATCTCAGATTTAATAAATCTCAATGGTTACTTCCTCTTTTGTTCACACTGTACATATACCATGATATGGACGGAACAGTTCATACAGCAAAAACCTCTTTGCCCTGCTGCATGTAATAAGGTCCAGTGCAAAGTATGCAGCTGAGCTTGTCATCCTTATTCTAATCTTGTAAACCATGTCAACAGAAGCTGTTGTGCCCTGCTGCCCCAAATCTTGTAGAAGAATGTTCTAGAGACTGAGAAAGTACTTCATGCACCAGAAGTTCAAAATTATGGCAAGCGGCCATAACACAAGAGCCAAGTCTGTTCAGGAAATGCAGCTTGACAGTGGCCAACTTCATTCCACTTGGAATGTGCCAGAGCTAACACATATGCATTAATGACACTGTCAACAAAATGCTTTTCTACCAATCTTCATCCAATATTTATGATGGTATTTGCTCCATCATATGCCACTATAATTCTACATTACCAGACAGACATACAAAATCAGCAAGTCAAATCTTCCTAGGACTGTTAACAAACACATCTAAAACCATGGTTATAATGAATGGATTGTAAAATTTCTTCTGTACCAGAACTGGTTTGTCCTGTTTGTAAGAACTCTCTATCAGATTAAAGGCTTAGCTAGATGCTTGTTTTCTGAGTTTATGAACTTTTTTATATTTCAAAATATAAAACAATGTTAAGTGTAAACCAGAGCTTAAACATCTATGAACACCAGCGAATTTATAAAAATGGTTTTGATTCTAATATGTAAAAATTATTGATATACATTAAAACTTAAAATGCATACACTGAATAATAACAACACATGTCTAATCTAAATCTTCAGCTTAATACCGAGTACCAAAGACTGTTCTCTTGTCAAGAATGTCATAAAGCATTACTCATCACATCAAACACTTAAGGTCAGCTGTAACGGTTCCAGAACCCGCCAAATTATGGATATCGCTTCATAATATCATTTTTTAAATTCATTTAACGTATAGTACCCGTCATTATATTCAGTAAAATGAGAAAGTGTTGCATTCGTGTAAAAGACCACTACAACTGTGAGATGAGGCAGTGTAGGTGCAACTCGTCTAAGATTAGAACAAAATGAGACGAGGAATGTCACCGGTATTCGAAGGTTGCGGTTATCCTAAAATCCAACATACATTACTTACCGAGGGTCTGAACAAGGTTGAGCATAACACCGCCGACATGAAGATCGCCTTTCACGCGCAATCTGCATTCCTCTTGCAAGTCCGTAACAAAAATTGTCAGTTCCCACGAACCGTCCACTCTTCCGGCATCAGCTACGAAAGCCATCTTCACCTTCGGTAATCCAAAATTCCACGAACACTCGCCAGTCCAGGTTTACGCGCAAATCGAAACAAGTTTGAGAACACTCGCCACTGCGAGAACCCAAAAGATGATGAGCACAAGTCTTTACGACTTTACCCCAGGGAAACTTAATCCTTCTGAATATTCACCATTGGAAAAGCGACATTCCACGGCCATGAGCATGATGCAAAGTGAACTTGTTGAGCACAGTCAGAACCGCCCACAGACGCCGGTTTCGACGACAACAGTTTTCTCCAGCAACTTCACCCAGCAAAGCCAATGGCAATGCTTTTAAAAGAGGTGGTAAAGAGCCGACTGGGACTGGCCACGCTGTCTGTTGAACACTGGCGAACGTGCGCCTTCCACTCACCGCTGCCACATCTAGGTCACGACTTGGCAGTGAGCGCAGCGGCAAAAATATGGCACTCTGTTGCGCCTTCAAATTTGTCTCGCACGCCACACACAGCACACAAGTAAACTGTGCTGAGAGGAGAATGAAAATAACTTTCTTCAGCAAAGGCTGTCGCTTTTTGACACAGCTGCTTCGTTGCTCGCACACAACACTGGAACAACCCTCCGTGACTCAGGCTGCATGCCCCTATTTGGAAAGGCGTAACTTGCAAATGCCCACCGCCCTCTGTAAGCGTCGTTTTGATTGGTGTTTTCTCACTACCGCAAAAACGTCGATCGGTCTTCCGGGTCAGATTTGTTTAGGCGCTGTCGTGAAAAAATAAACCGTAAACCATCGTCAGTTAGCTGAAAATTATTTTTAAGTTTTCATTTCAACGATTGTTGACATTAAGCTGAAGGAAATGTCCCTGCGATGTGAGGGAATCCCTCTGCATACCGTAGAAAATATCGACCAATCACAGTGCGGTTTGCATGTTGATACACCCCAGTTTTGTTCGTCGTCTTGCACCGAAGATGAGGAGGTGACGTCACAAACGGAATTCCTTCTCGGCAGTTGATATCCGCGGACTATAATAGGCACTGTGGGATCAAAACAAAGATGAAAGGGGCGCGGCAGAATAAAGTCTGCTAGTCGTTGATGTTTGTCAAGGAACCTTTCAATACAAAAAGCAAGTCTAAACACACAAACAACAAGTCTACCGTTGAATCATGTTCACTCTGCCAGTACTGACGAAGTTTAAAACACAATTAAAAAAAAAGGTCTTCGTGAGCCGATGTCAGCAGCTGTTATTTTAAAAATTATTTTATGGGGAAGAGGGAAGAGTGGAGTGATAGAAAAAATAAAAGAAATAAAAGAAAAAAACACACCACACTGGAGGTATAATATACAAGATGCAAGCCTGTCATCATTAGTAAGTGTACACGAAAAGAACTTAAAAAAGAATTTCGGTGTGTTCAGACTGATTGCTGTACAGAATAACCAAAGTGGAATTTTATGTAGCTAGTACAGTAAGTAAAGTGGTAATATGTATACCTACTTAGTAATGATAATAGATGTCAGCAACACATGAAAAGAGTGGTTTTGCCATCGCAATGTAGACTGGTAATTTCAGTTGCCTGTCGTTTGTCGTTGATCAACCCATCATCATCTTTTCTTTTTGACAACAATGCTTACAAAATAACGACACCCACACAAGTAAAAGGATCAGTCTTATATTTTGTCAGCTCTGATATTTTAAACTAGGCTTATTTAGTTTTCAATAGGTTCTGTTTTTGTTGTTTTTACTTCCCTCTTTTGTAACTGGAAATATGGAAAACTTAAGAATGGATTGTCGCACTTACGTTGCTGAACGTGACTTCAGAGATAATAGGTCTGTTATTTTAACCGTGAATTTATATCGCTCAGTCTGAAACAAATCTTCGGTTAAAGGAGAGAGAAAGAAAAAAAAAAAGGGGAGTCGGTTTTAGAGTGTCAAAACGCATTAACGGAACATAAGCCTGAAGTTCACTGCTGGATTCAACAAGTTTGCTGCTATGACAGTGACAGCAGATGCTGAGAACGAAATGTAACGGATTCAACTGCTAGAACTGTTGCAGAGCTGAAGTTGAGATTTACAGCCGACACAGGGCGTGACTCACCCGGTTAGTTTTCTACAGACTTTCCGCGAAGCCGTACCATGATTCAGTGCGCCGACCTCAGGTGGGGTAGGGAACCCTGACAGCGCCTGATGAAGTTACGGGGCGGGGTGGACACGAAATAACGGGATGCTAGCTACGTTACAGCGAGTACATCGCCCACTGCTAATACGACAGCTGCCGATCTCTCCGAGAGACAAGCACACAGACTGTTCACGGTCTTTCATCATCTACATCTACCAAAACATCTCAGAGAAAGATTGTATGTGTACGGTGCACATCTTTCCTTCACTGCACCGTGCTGTGTCATGTCTCCCTGCAGCCAGACCTGTTCAGGGAGTTGGGCAGGGAGGAAAGATGAGGAGGGGGCGCAATGAAGCTTTGCGAGAGAAGGCATCGGCCAACTCCGCTGAGTAGCTCAGAAATTCAGACTTCATCCCTTTTGCCCCTCTCTCCACCGCTCCTGTCGTCGGCTGCTGAAGCCACGCTGCTGGCCTGACAGGCAGATGAAAGTCGACCACACGCTGGGGCCAAACACTGCGGTGGCCGCTGCTCCGACGTCAGGGAGCCAGAGGCAATTAATTTTTGATGTTTTCATCCACGTCGTCAATCTTCATCATTCCACTCGTCCCCACGACCTGGCTTTGCCAGCAATAAGTCTGTTCTACATTCCTACTTTCTACCCACCCACTTTACATTTTGGGCTTATTATTAATAATTTTTTTTATTTAATGAGGGGGCTGGGATGTCTCTTTACAGTTCCTGCCATATTTTCAAGACAAAACATGAAATACACATTAATGAAGAGTAGGTGCAAGGGACTGCATCATATGTTATAACGAGGTTTTTTTTTTTTTATTGAGTGTGTATACAGTAAGTCATAGAGATAAATAAAGTGGTTCAACCTACAGCGCAGCCACTGCAGCAAACACACTGAAACAACCTTGGGTCCATGGCGAAGGGTCGATGGAAAGCTGTGTATCGTATACAGCGCAGATGATGTCTTAAAACTCGAGGGCGTCTCTCGTTATATCGACCAGTCTTTGTTCTCTGTCATCTGTGTTAGATGACGACAGCTAGGTCCCCGCCACTGCTGTCGTTGTCCGATGCATTCATTGTTGGCGTTCAATGACAAAGACGCCCGACAATCAATAAATGAAATTGCCCGCCTGTTGCACTCCTTAGTGCGGGCTTCTTCACTGCATCCACCCGTCACAATAGTTTCTTGCCTCCTCCCTCGCTCCCCTTTCCTGCAGCTCGATATGCCTTTGCCGAAAATAAGAATAGCCAGTTACCTGTCTGTCACACATGTTTGCTGTAAATCATGGGGTGGGGGTTGGGAAAGTTACAGTTTGTTCAAGTACGTGGGTTGTGTACAAGCTTTTGGAGTAGGGTTTTTTTTTTTTTGGTTGTTGTTGTTTACATCACACGCACATCGCAGTTTCATCGTGCAGCCAGCAAGACACCTATATTCAGATATACAAGGTTCCAGCCTTCTCAAACGGTTGCTGGTGGCAGAGAGGGGACGGCAACACAGCGATTCTCAGGCACCGGGTGCCCGCAGATGGTCTGACGGGAGCAAAGACAATGCCCAATGAGCCATCCAGACACATTATTTCTGGACCTTTGTCCGTATTTCCAGTCCTGACATCGAGGTCTTATTGATTTGTTGATGGCATCCTACTGATAGGAGACTTAATAGCGGGAAGCACGAGTCTGAAATAATATGGAATATTCTGAACGCTACAAAAGTATGGTTATGATAGCTTGAAGCTGAGGTCCCTTCTATCCAGGACTGCCTTCCTCACGGTTGATTTCTAGTTGTCGAGAGAGTGGACGGTACGGAAGGGGAGAGAGGTACAGATGTACAAGTTACTGAGTCGCCAGTGACACAGAAGACCGACAACCGAAGGAGACATGTATAATGAGAGTATCGTGGTTACTCACTAACCTTATCACTGTCACATACTACCATGGAAGTTTGTGATGAATGCTGTAAGATCAGCTGACCCGACTTCCACGCGCTGGAGACCCACGAGTGCCACGTTTCACAGATACAGTCGACGTGTCTCGATTACTGTTTAATTGGAGTCGGGACAACGATATATAAGTAACCATGATATATAGATACTGGTATTATTTTTAATGGCAAAACGAGATCTCTTGTTCAAATATGTAGCAGTTGTAAAGTGCAGGGACCACGCAGTTTATGATAACAACAAATAACTCTACCGCAGACCGCCCCTAACCTAATTCACACAAATAAGCACCTTCACGATGGCCATCAATAGTCCGACAACATAAGCAAACGACAACAACTAGAACAATTTTCAGCATGTGAAATCTCACGATCACCTCATACCATCTATACCTTTAACAACAACAACAACAACAACAACAACAACAACAACAACAACAACAACAACAACAACAACAACATAGCACTTTTCCACTGATTTGCTCTGGGAGCTTTACAGAAATGATATACTGACTGAATCACTAACAACCATGCACCCACATTCGCACATAACACACACTCACGCATACACAAAGTAAATTACAGACACACGTTATGCACGCTCAGGGTCAGGACAGGGTCACAGTGAAGTCGTTCTCACAAGATATGTCGGATAACAACAGTAATCTTAAGTCATGATAAGTACACATGCGCAAGTGTAATTAAATGCAATATAAGTCCATTGGACAGACATACCGACAGCTCTAGATGCATAGCAAGTTTTTGTTGTTGTTTACAGTAAGAATATAAGAACGTAACTCAGCTACCGAAGCATAAAACGCACGCGCACTCTCCTCAAAAAAGCACGAACAATGTCAACTTACAGTATAAACATATTGCCACATTTATTAACTTGTCGAAAAAAAAATGTCAGACACATTTTCTTTACTGACAACACATATTGTAGTATACATCACATCTCACAAACCATCAAAGCGTTACTAACGCCTATGTTACAGAGGGCAGAGCTGCCATCTTGCTTGTTCGCCCGTGACTTTGAAGGCGTGGCCCGAGAGCTGCACTTGGACATCATGATATGGACGGAACTACATCACTCACTCCTTCTCTCTTCTGCTTCCTTAAAATGTCACGTGGTGGGGGTGGGAGTGGGGGAATGTTTCAAGGGATAAACATCACAGGCATACAGTTTGTGCAAGCCAGGTTCCAAAGCCAGCGACTACGCCATCAGAACTACTCTCAACAGTTCAACTACTGTCCTGCTCCATGCCGCGTGTTCTCGCGAAATAAATAAAATACGAGAACAACACGAGAACGACTCGATGAAAGACGTTCTGTAACGATGGCGACAGAAATGGGTGACGTCACGACCGCGAACGGCGCCATGATGTCACACAGGAAATGACGTGGCAGAACTTCCTCAGAGAAGCGAGAAGTGCTGTCGCAATTGCTTGAGCAGCTCCTGCGAGTCCTTGTGGTCTGGGTACGCCTCCACAGCTCTGCGGGCTGAAAGGTAGCTGCTCTGCAGGTCTCCCAGCTGTAAACAGAACAGCGTGGCAATGAGGGTCACTTTGAGTTTACCGTCGGGTGCGTGTATGTCATCACACAGTCCGATCGTCTTTCATATCTGTCGTATTAAATAATAATAAAAAAACAGAGGCATATACGCCCAGTGTGCAGTCTTATATGACAGAGAGGAAAACCCACTGAAGCGTTATATACCGCACTTAACGATCAAACGCATCCCAAGCTGCAAATAATAAAACCTCATTCAGCGCCAACAATAACAATAATGACGAAGATTACTTACAGAGCGCGGTTCTCTAATGACTCACAGCGCTTTACAAAAACTAGCACCCACTATGATTGTAAATATATAAATTACAGATACGCTGGACCGAAATTTGATTCTGCACCACCCGCTCATGCTGATCAGGTGAGGCGACAAAAATGTTTGACTGCTGGGGAAATAGCATCACTCATACCGTTTGCATCAGCAGGCGCCGAGCACGGAAGCACACATGCGCAGTTAATACGGGTGACTCGTCAATAAGCAGCAGACACGCGAGAGCCAAACGCCAAGCCTAGAGATGCACGTGCCGAGTGCACAACTGCGCGACACGATCGGTTCCTTCCTCTTCCTAACCTAATGTTCATGAAAACCAAATTTCTGCCCATCGCAACTGCTCTCAGTATAGCTGTCTGATAAAACGCCCAGTCTTAAAAAAGAATTCATTTAAACTTATTTAAACATCAGTACTTCATTAAAACTTGTTCAGCTCAACTACTAATCAGTCATTATACACTCGCCCACGTCAATACCTCCATTATACATTTCATATAGGGGTCTCCCTCAAACCGGGGCTGTGTCAAGGACTCCAAGAAGGTTACAGGCTATTAGCTATTCCGGTATTTGCCTAAAAGCTTCACATCTTGCTTTAAAGAAGGATTTTGAATTCGTTATGAGGGCGCCCTTACTCGTCCGATTCAATCGTGCTTTCAGATGAGTCACGTGACATCACTTCAGCACATCTTAAAAGCTTGGCCTTCCCGTCAAACAAAGTTTACTTCGGTGCCAATTTTTTAAAACTTTCTTTTCAGTTGTAATTTCTGCTCGTCAACAGTGGTGTAGTGTAAAGGATTACAAAGTCACGTCTAGAAATAAGCGCGTGGTCGGGCAGTTAGGGAGATACCGGCGTGTGGTGGTGCAGGTTAAAATCACTTACACCCCATTTGCAGCCAACAGACACCACGGGCTGCTTCAGAGTTCCAAACTGGAAATTCTAAAATAGCAGTTTGCGACGGTCCTGTCTGGCAGATGTCTTCCGTGAGTTAGCTCTTAAGAGCGTCTTTGCTCTCTTGAACCCATTCCCCGTTCTTCTCTTATCTTGGCTCACAAGAGCCACCGACCGCATTTCGGTTTCTTTTACGTGACGAACGAACTTGTATTACTGGACTGCTGGCAGACGATTTTTTCCAGTTAACTACTAACACGAGGCAGTTGTGTACAAAGCTTCCGGTTTATTCACATTCTTTGTTTAGGCTCGCCGAGACTAAAAGCGGAGAACTTTGCAAGAGGCTAAGCGTTGGTCTTGGCAGACAGACAGCAGTCCACATATACACGTGTGGCGTACACAAATAAAACTACCAGGTCTTTAGAGCCATTTTGTACATATTTAATATTACACACATCACGAGGAAAATTGCAAAAATATCTGACATAATGCCAGTCGCAATCTCAATAATCTCTTAATAACCAATCAACGCTTTACGGCAAAAATATGGACCCCCAAGATGCCGTTGTGCACTAAATGAGAAATTTGATAATGTTTGTGGACGACATATTGTGGGCAATGGACTCCATGATGTCACCACATTGATCCGGTCAGTGACCCCTCGCTAAGGCCAGCGCGGTCACAGTGGGTCTGGGTGGACGCAGAATAGGGTGCAGCCTACCACCCTGCTACTTACTCTTCCTTCCACAGCGACCAAGCTTGGCCTTCTACCTGCTCGTATCAACCAAGTGTAATAACACACACGCCTTTATAATATTTTCGTCGAGCGAGCTACGAGGTTTTTAAGACACGTGTGCTCTCTCTGTCTCGCTCTCTCACGATTTGCCGGTCAATAAACTTCCACAAGATCAAACGGCAAGACAAAACAGCCACAGCACCAGGGTCCGCACACGAAAGTACCCTGATTCGCCATCTGATGAATTGTTAATGCACCCTGGCCACGGGGGCTTTGATTGAACAATGGCACGCCACCGTGGCGTGAGCAGCTGTTGGTCTGTCGTCGCTGTCAGCGTTAATAACAAGTTCCACCGTTAACCGCACTCGGCTCCATCTTTCCCCTTCCCGCCCTCTCTCCCACTGCATGACGGGTAGTTTCCTGGCCCGGTCACCACGAATCCGATGCAACGTTATCGACAGACGATGACATCGAAAAAGTCTCTAATGACGAGTTACTGCGACTGTCACGCTGCGTGGCTGCTCGTGCAGTAAACGCGCCACAGGAGGCCTGCGAGCGGCAGGTGGCGCTGTAGGGTAGAGATGAATTTTCAACCTGGTCGACTGGCTTCGCCGACAAGAGAGTCCTTGAACCCACGATGGGGCGAAGACTACACCTACAGTAAACACCTGTTAGCAATTTGTTCACCTTTCCGAACTTCGCGATGGGGGCAAAGCTATGGATCGTTAAGCTGACCCTGATGACGTCACAACCATTCCGTTTCCATGACAAGACTCTCCTTTGGACACAGGAACTGGCGTCTCGCTGGCTCCATTGCCAACATGTGGCGCGCGCGACCTGGAGTAGTCCACGACATGGATTTATGTTGGCGTAAGTGGTGCGTGTCCACAGCAAACAACACGCAGCTCTGTCCACCATCTTCAGCGCTGTGTCTCTCCACCTAGAGGACTAAAGCTTCCAACTGCGACATGTCAACTGACAATGTCACGGCTTTCAACTTAAAGGTACCAGTCCCATCAACAAGGAAGGTAATAGATGGCTGGCACCTGTACCGCTGAGAGATCGGGGATAGATACAATGATAGAGTATGTGATGAAGTGTTCAGTGTTTGATATTTTCACTCGTGACTTTGGCAAGAAATTGTGGTCTGTCGTCTGTAACAGATCCTTCCAACCACTAAGGCACTCGGCCGTGAGAGAGAGAGAACATCTGGGATGCAGGAGCAGGGCAGTGTCAGCACTGACACGCAGTCTGACATTTTCTCAGCAGCATCCCCAGGAAAGTATGGCGTCTCACTACGTGGAGCGAACTTACAGACGCCAGACGGCGGAAGGACACGAACCATTTATGATTACTAACCGCCATATGGTGTGACTCAGATAACTGGCAGCCTCAGTGTCGATAGTGAGTAACTTCCAGGTTGAGGTGTATGTCTCACCTTGAGACACTATTTCTGAAAGCCCCCACCGCTGAATAATTTTTCGCAAAGGTCGCAAAGAAGGGAAAAACTTCGGGGGCATAGCCACGGAGCCACTGAGGGGCGTTGGCTGGAGGTAAAGAGTGTCGGGGTGCGCGTGGGTCAGTTTATCAGTGCCGTGAGCACCATCGTGTGAACCCATGCACTCGTGTCTGCTACCGCGCCAACAACGCCCTGCAGTCAAGTGCTGCCCGACATACATAGCCACACACGACTCCGCCACACAAAATACAAATACCACATCTATTTAGCGAGTGGTGTGTGTGCGGGGGGTAGGGGAGAGCGAGAAAGAAAAAGAAGAGTGGCATCTATATTTTATCTCAAAAAAATGGGAGAGAAGACAGAAGCGAAGAATACGAACCTCCCGCACCTCCTCTTCACGACTGGCTACAAGTCCACCATTCCACATATCAAACAAAAACAATAGTTGAAGGCAAGCCCAAACTGCCAGTTGTACTACTTCATTCATTCGCCCCCTTCCTTTAATTTCTCCTCTCACCTCACCCCACCCCTCCCTGACTTGCCGTCGTCAGTGTCCTCCTTACAACGACACGTGACTCAATGTTATTAACGCCGGGGCCGATTCCTGCCCACAGCCTCTCATCCATTAACCCATAAACCGAGTGTTAACTGTGACTTCAGTTGGAAAGAAACGAGCCGTTACTCCCGTGTCCTCTTAAAACACAGAGATAGGCCAGACGGGGAGGAGGGAACTTGGCGCTTTACGCCGAGCCAGCAACTAAGGCAAGGCTGCCAGCCCTGTAAACAGATGCCAGGTGCCTATAACCCGGAGGGCGTGTTATAGCTCAGGTGTAATATGGATGCGGCACTAAACTTTCTTTTGTTCTTGTTGGCAACAAAAGCTAGCTTGTCATTAAAACTGCTACATTTTTGTGTTATGAAGCTGAATAATGGTCTTTTGGGAAGAGCTTGATGGAAATGGCAGAAGCATGGTGTTGAATGCCACACCTTTCACAAACGCATGCGCTGTAGTCAAACACGTTCAGCCGTGATGTGCGACAACAACAATGGCACCTGATAATGAGGTCGACAAATAACAAAAATTTGATTATGATGACAGTTCGTCGTACACACTTGCAGAGGGAGCGCACAAATCATAATTGCAATGTCAGAAAAAATGAGTGTTTCTCATTCGATCGCGCCTCTCTTTGTCAATCCCAAAATCTGTCTCTCATTCACTCATTAAAGACCCCTATAACACTCTATCTGTGCTCGCCACAGAAAGACTCAAAAGGTGAAGGGAGTGGGGGAAAGAAAGATATACTGCTACAAGTGTATCATGCAGCCATGGTATGGACATCTGTCAAAGTCATTACACAGCATGGTAAAACCGCCGAAAATAAAATCCAGTTATAAATACACATACGAGAAACGATTACATCTTAAAAGGTAAAAAAAACCCCAACAAAATCGTTAAGGCCATTGGCCAGCAAAACAAAAACTACACAATTAAGATCAATCTGAGGGGCGGAATGAAGAACAAAAATATGTGATAAATAAATAAAAATGCACAACTAAATGAAAATCTAAAAATACCTGATCCGCCAGGGCGGCGAAGTTGTAGTGTGGCTCATACATGTGTGGCGCCAGTACAAAAGCTGCCTGGAAGAAAGCGCGAGCCTGAAAACAAAAACCACACACACACAGTCAGTGCAGGTCTCATTCATCTTTAATGATACGATTGATATAATAATATACATAAAGAAGACATTACAAACAAATCACATGTCAATCAATCAGATTACCTAATTAAATCGTGTCAGAAGTAACCTTAGCGAACTACAAATGCACCCCCATTAAATGTACCCAATGTTTGCGGTGCCGGGTAATCCTACGAATCTCAGCATCTACCATTGTTTCTAAACAGGATGCAGACAGAAGTGGCTGGGTGGGAAGAATAAAAGAAAGCTTAGGGAGAAAACCATGTGCGTGGTGAATATGCGGGTCTCAAAATTATGGATGACGATATCTTGGTATAGCCGAGCCATTAGGGGCACGTGCTGCGTGAAACAAGGGATGGGATTAGGAAGAGAAGCGGCGGAGCTTTCTATAGAAAACAAGAATTTCCGGAAGGAATGGTTAATTGCTAGCAGTGGGCGCAGTGAGTAGGTCGATGTAGCGGATGGAAGGGTTGGGGGAAAGAGAGGAAAAGCTTATTCAGACCACCGCAAGATGCTGAAACTGCTGTGCACGTCGACACGTGCAGCGCGCCACGCATACCGCGCGTGCAGCATGCACGTTGTGCGGCGGCTGGGAACAGGAAGACCCTACACACAGGCAGCAGGGATGGACTCTATTCCAAATATTCCATGACGTAAGACGCCCTCGGGGAGGGGATAGACAGGGGCTTGGAGGTGTATGTGCAAACTTATCTCCAATATACTGTTATGTTTTCTTAAAAAGCGTGTCCGTGCGCAGATGAAACGGAACGTTTGCCCCCATTTCTGAGGCCCCCACCAGGTACAGGGTAAGCCTCTCAGGCTGAATAAAACCACATCAAGGGGAACGTCTCGGTATTTTATGCATAGAGACTGGTGAAGCCAGTTCCTTGCAGGCCTCAGGATGCGTCAGGAGAGGGGTGTGTGTGTGTGAGAGAGAGAAAAAAAGAGAAAATGGCTAACAAAAGCCACATGCCTAGATAGGACTTGCAATGGATGGCGGTGTCACACACCTACAGACGGCGACATTCTCCATGGTCGTCCGCGTTCACAGACACCAGGGCTGACATTGAACAGGACATGTTGGCGCAGAAACAAGACCGTGGGTAAACAGATACCCACGCCTTGGGTCCATCTAGTCACAATATCTTATGAGCTCGGAGACGTCTCACCGTGACACCAAGCTGTGTCGGGTCCGGCCATGCTGCTGCCAGCACACTCGCTTGTTCTTCTTCTGCAGCAGCAGCACATCCACGCCAGCTTTATCACTGTAACCAACAGTTTAGCGCAGGGAGCTGGGGGCTGGGGACTGGGGAATTCAGTTTAGCACGCGGTGGTAAAGCTGACAATCTCGTCAACACAACGTACCTCTCCCTCTCCTCCCCATCGTATTTACCCGATCCCGTGTAAGCCTTGCAGAAAATTGCCAGCACAGAATCCAATCCCCCATCCCCCCACCCCCGCCACCCTTGTTTGAGACCTAACTGACAGCGCGGTTTTGTTACGATTAAAATACCGATACTGTTTCCTATAAACTGTAGATATTAATTACATTAATGACATCAACGAGGAACAGAAGCTGCACGAAAGATTTGACGAGAGCGCAGAACTGGCCCCCTACCCTACCCTTACAGACTGATGTGTGTACGAGGGTTGTGAGGGTTGCGAGGGCGCGAGGGCTGGGTCTTTGATGGTCAAGTGCTCTGCGTCTGCACAACGGGCCCTGTACTCTGGTCTCTTCCTGTTGGGCTTCCTGCGTGATAGAGACGGCCCTGTGTCGACCACACAAACCAACCAGTCCCTGGGACACAGCCTGGAATAATGGCCGCTGTAATCAGCCCGCAGGAAGTCGCTCCGGTGTGACACGCCAGGCGGAAACCAGCACAAAGACTTGCATGCTACAGTTAATTACAGTTGTGTTGTTCTGCAACCTTCTGTGCATTCATTCAGCTATCTGCAATATGTGTTGGAGGTGGTGATATTAATAATTCCTGGCCCAGCGGAGACAGCCTTCCTCAGGTTCATAGTCATAACCGACACTCCGCCGTTTGTCCCAGAAACAAATACACTGGTTTATAGGGATATCAGGTCCGGGGCCAGTATCGATGGCAATTCTCCTTTTTCTGCGACAGGGGACCACAGTAACCTGATCTGTCGCCGGTCCATAGTACACTACGTTCTTCGATCGGTTTTGAAGCCTACAGCGACCTAGTAGCCTACATACACCGTGGCCAGTGTTCCTATTCAAACATGAAATTCACCCCAAACCCACAGTCTACAACGGCTTTTGTTGTACAGTAGTATCACGAACACCCAAACGTCTACACCACACTTACCCTCGTTTCATAAACTAACCTGAGGTAGTACGCAACACGCAGAAGTGATTTTGGGGAGTTTAGTAAACTTTTACAGACAACCACCACTAACACCGACAACAACTATCACTCGTGACCTCTCGAGGAGGGCTTAGCTGACGGTGGCGCTGATGGCGATGGTGGTGTGGTAGCTATGAAGATTTTTTGGGGAGAAAAAAAAAATGAGGTTTCCTCACACTCGTTAACACGGCTGGAGCACAATGCCTGTCAAGTAATCCCACAAACACTTTTATTGTTTTGTCCGCAGGCCTCCACCCCAGCTGAGAGAATCTGTCACGACATGTCATCAATCATCGTAACGCGCAGAACCGTCGTCAGCGCCGAGACTAACATGGCGGCAAAGCCCTGGGGATGTGGTCTCCTTCACGGCCTCTATACCTGCCGTCGCTTTTACTTGCTAGGGTTTGGTTCCAAGAACTGGTTTTGCGTCTGGGCACTTAACACAATTATCGCAAAAAAACACCGAAGGTAAAAAAATAGCACGAAAAGATATTTTACCATTCGCCATTTTTGAAATTCTACACATAGCGGAATTCATGTGCAAGCTTTTAATTCCAGACTTAAAATTCTTGACAAGATCACCAGTGGTAAATTTATTTTATTTTTACCTTTCACCCTTTATTTTACGAATAGCATATTTTTCTAGACTGAGCACTGACTGTGTAAAGTGTTTTCATGTGTCTCTCTCAGACTGACCACATCTCCTAACCAAGCATCTTCAGGAGGAAATATTCAATGCACACATCAACTAATTCTATCTTGATACTGGCATACAAAACTGATGATGCAGCTCTTCTCTTCCACCCCCCCACGACTGTCCCCGCCACGTGCAGCGACTCCCTTGCGATGCTTACAACAACTGGAGGCTGTATGGAGCCAGGATGGAATCGATGGAAAGTAGAAACTAAACCCTCTCAACCTGAGATGTGGTGTGCACAGAAGCAGACACGCGGGACGCTGGACTCTGGCACCGGATGTTCCCTCAGACAAGCCGACGGAAGCGGACGACGTGAGGGAGAATCAGTAGTTGGTGCACGTGGGCTGGCACACGGCCAAGACCTTACAGAAAGATGGAGAACATGGACAGCCACGCGTGTGGAGCTGTCCACCGGGATGTGCTCCGGAAAACCTGTCGACGGCGCCAGTCCAGACAGATCGTCCAAACTGCCTTGGTTCACTTGCAATAACTAAAAGTTTTTTTTTCTCTCTCTCTCATACACACAAGGTGGAAGTGACATGTCCCACTTAACGGGCTCGCGCCATATCCGACGATAAATGTCCTGTCACAGATGACAGCCTTCTTCTCCTCTACGTCTTGATTTATTATTCGACAGCCACAACATCCTCAAACAAATGATTCATAGCCAACACAAATTCCATTAATTATTTTTTCCTCTTTTTTTATTTTTGCAGTTAAATTTTAGACATTCTTTTGAAGGATCAGTTATAGCAGATCATGCATCGACCAAATACTCTTAACAATACGAGAGGCCGTCGACACAGATCTTATTTCAGGACCTGATGAGCCAGGAAAACCATCCAATAATGACTCACAAAATGTAATAGGAATTATTTTTAAGAAAATGCGATGTAACTCGCCTTTTCAAATCCTCTCTCTCTTACACACACAGTGGACACCTTCAAAATTCAATTTTCGAGTCGTCTTTAAACATTCCAAGCCACTGACCATTGTCCACCGATCTATACCTAAAGCAATATACACCACCACTACCACTCGATTTTTGGGTGGTCTTTAACTAACATATTTTAATGATTTCTACCGCCACATAAAGAAAGCCGTTCGACCTGTCCACCGCCCTGTGGACACTAGAAACATTCAAATACCACTTTCATCAGAGAGGTCACAGAACCAACAGCACATCCCCCGACAACTGTCACTGCGATGTCCGGGTGCCGCTAGGCGTGACAAATACCCGTATTCACTATCGTAGGCAGCGCCGTCTGGTGTTCATCTTACACGGTTTGCCGCTCTGTTTCCTTTCTCGTGAGTGAAAAAGCTCAGGTAAGCCAGCCAGGCTTCTTGCACACAACCAAGTCAAAATAACTACGGTGTTCAGTTTCATCCTATTGTCCGTTTGTGTGGCAAATATTGTTCCCGCATGTGACGACTCACAGAAAGGTAGAAAGTATGAGAAAGGGAGAGTGTGTTTGGGTAAAGAAGATAAAAACAAGAGAACACCTGTAGCTTTATACTGCAACACGTGTGTGTCTTCGGCTCACCGCAAGCCTTAAAAGGATGAAACATGAACATCCCAATGTTTCGTTACAATTCAATGCTCATAAACTCTCACGCAGTCTATCCACCCAGAACCTGCAACCTGTATAATCTGCTCTTTTTTCTATTTTTTCCCCAATTGTCTCCAACATACTCCCTTACGGAAATGGTTTAATGAAAATTACGCCTCGGGGCAGGGATTCTTCCCGCAGGTTGTAGACAATGATGTTGTCCACAAGGTGCCATCGACAACAAGTTCAAAGGTCACCCATGACTAATGTTATCTCTTCCAAACGAAAGGGGGGTACTGCGTGGCACATCAGCGTAAACAACTTTGTTTTCCGTTCTAACAGCTGTCAAAAGGTGCACCAGATGTTGGCCTTGATATGGTAATGTGTCTCTCTCTCACACACATGCACAGGAGGGAACATCTGTCGACGACTGCCTGAAAAGTTCGCTCTTTGAGAACAACTGCTTCCTTCGACGAAGTGCACATAACCTCTTAATTTCAATTGCATCTGCTCAAAGGACCTGATTGCCAGCCTCCTCTCTCTTTCCCTCTCTTCCGTGGGTGTGGTGGTGGTGGGGGAGAGGACATTAACAAGTTTGTATCGACGCTTCTCTGGCCTTCTCTTCCACTTTTTCCCTAATTTTTATCCACATCTCCGAAGTCTCCTATAAAAAAAAAATGCAGACTTTCTCCCCTCGATGTATGTGTCGATACGCTCACCCGACTGCCGCCACCACCATGCAAGTGGTGAGTAATTAACGGAAGTGGCTGTCCGCTAGGAGGCGCTGCCAGATATTGTCGGTCCGGAGATGGGAGAAACAAGGGCTTCCTATCTCCTCCCAGTCTATTTATGGCCCTGCGAGAACTGCCTTATATTGTAAAGGTACCCGAGGGCCCACCAGTAGGCCGTAGCAGTTGAGAATCCAATTAGCTGTTTGATTGACTGCACTGCGAGGGTCCAGGGGACAAGGAGAATGCCATCACCAGCTTCATCACTCGGTGGAGAGCCTCCCTCTGGAAGAAAAGGCAGCGGAGGCGGAAAATGCCAGGGTTGACAAAGCCACAGACCGCAGGCACTAAGAACACTCCGATGTTCTCCAAGACGCTTTCATGTCCTCAGCATCCACTGCATGCTGTGCGATTCCCGGGACCGTGAACACAGCTCACTGCACTGTGCACACCCGTGCATCGTTCCTGAAGCTAAACGACGGAGGAATCTACAAAGGGTGTGCACTCTTGTAAACCCCAACCAACCAACTGACCCACAAAACACAAACGAAAACATATTATGACCCTGACCTCAGATAATCTAAAGTGACGGATCTCCGGGTCTGATATTTACATACCTCAGTCGTCGGGCGATGAAGAGGAGACGAACCCAAAATACTGTCAACTTGACCTTCACCAAAAAAGCTACACACCTTCCATCGACAAAACCTTCAAACAATTATATCCTGCAGTCAACAATTGATGACAACATGCATAACATAGTATCTGCAACATAGGAATAGTCCATCATCCCACAGCGCGCCCTGTCACATCACCGCCCCCCGGCAAGAGCGCGGGGAGGAAGGTGCTTTTGCGCTGTCAGTCGCCAGGTGTATGCAAATTGTGACGACAGTTGCAACTAGGTACATGTGAATGGGAATATAATTGTAAATAAATACAAAACCCTTTGCAGTTCGATACAAAATGATTTAAAGGGCGAAAGAGAGGCAGAGTGCAACGGAACAATCTGAGCAGAAAACAGCAGCAACTGAGGGCCGGAGACCCTCCCTGTGACCAACCCACTGGGCGAAGTCTAACGAGAAGCGAAGCTCGACAGATATCGACACGTCGGTTGATGCACTCTCTCTCTCTCTGACAGTCTCGTCTGCTTTGGAAAGCAACCCCCACCCCACCCAACCCCACCCATCGCTGCTCACAGCACACTTCCCACCCTGAAAAGGAAAGTAAAAACGGGTAACAGAAAAGATCGTGTTACTATGACTTCGGCTGTTGCGGCGGGAAAAAAACAAAACAAACCCAAAACAAAAGAAGAACGACGACAACAAATTGTAACTATTTGTTGCTCCAGCAGGGTTTCCCCATCAGAAATGAAGTTCATCAACCCAAAAAATTTCTCTAACGGTATGATGGGTTGGCTGCAGGTGGGCATTGATTGTCCTTTTACTTGTGCATCATTTCTCTCCCACGCATGAGCCTAATCAAGTTCAATTATGTTTGGTGACGGATGTTGGAGTTGAGCAATGCGCCACGCTCTGGTGGCTGCGCGAAGCAACGAGTAATAAATAACCTGCAAATACTTGGAAAATTTGTCTTCGCGAAAATCATCAGCTGCGTCCTTCAGATGACAAGAGGAAGAGGGCTTAATGTTGCTAGCCCATCAAACACACTTGTCGCGGCCGTGACATTTACGTTCAGTTGGGGCGAGTGATGATGGAGAGGGGAGGCAATCACGACACCACCACAGGTCACAGTGACCGTGCAACGTGCAAAGGTGCAGCTGACGAAACCGCCCTGCACAGCGCTGGCAGCCATGATGTGCCCACCCTCACACCCACCCTGCTTCTGGTTTAAAAACATATTCAATAAGCCCCATTATGGGAACATTAATGCACTTATGCTGTACCTGGCACGCCTGCCATGAACATGGCCAGCAATCAACTTTATCCGCCACATCGCCCTCTGCTACGCTCGACTAACCCCCTCACGGGACTCCCCAAGCTAACGGTATCACTTCCAGCACCGGCCTCTCGCAGACAGAAGCGATATGGCTGCACGGTTTGTTTACTGATCGTCATACCGCCACTGCCCACAGCGGCAAATATAGACAATGTTTACACAAAGGGTGCTCTCAATCATCCAGCAGCAGGCACGGCCGTGGACTAGGGCTGACCGGGGAAGTGTCGAGGAAAGAACTGCTTCCAGTCTGTTGCCAGAACAGCAGGCCGGCTGGCCTCATTCGATTCCTCGAGTTTGTTTGTTTGGTTTTTTTTTTCCCCTACAAATTTGTAGCGACTAGACCCGCAGACTCGCAAACCTTGGCATTCTGGGAGAGTTTGGGGATTGGGGAAAGCCTTTTCTCGCCAGTTTGTAATAATTGCACACTAAAGCGGAGGTCGGGGGAATGGGAAGTGGTCAGCCATGGTGCAGCTGTCAGCACATTACATACCCCGTTGACATGTTGACTTATCCTTCTTTCTTTCCCAACCCCTCACCCTTACTTTATCCCCTCGAGCTTTACGCAAGTAGTGCACCTTTCCTTCTTTTTCTGTTTTTTCTCTCTTCTACAAAAGGTCACACAGATTCTCCCATGACCCCGAAGTTCTGTCACGAGATATCCTATCCTCAGACGGCGCAAAGCGAAGACTTGTGGTCTCAGAGAGAACAGCTGTTTCCCCGATGGTGAAAAAAGAAGGACATCTTTGGTATGTGGCTCACTGTGGCATGCCGGTCTTCGGACGACAGGAACCGTTTGTACTCTGAACGTCTTCCAGCAAATGTTGGCGCCACCGGTCTCTGATAGCTGTTTACCTCCCCTCCGTGCACGCCAGACGCTTTGGAATGAAACCCCTCCCCTCGGAGATTAAATGACAGCTTACAAGTGTCACGACCCTGTGCAAGATAAAAGAAAAAAAGCACAGCGGTCTAAGTGATGATTTCCGGTGTCAATCACGGTAGTGGCGGGGTGGGAGAACGCTCATATCTGTGTAAATGCTACAAGTTCCCCACCACAGCCCCTCAAAAAAAAAAAAGCTACAGCATGCACACGATCACACATGAACACACACTTTCGATCCTGCTCTTGATTAGCTTACGATGCTCTGTCCTTCATCATACGCCAACGGCAGGCAAATCTGCTTCATTCTCTGGACAATTTCTGCGGTGTGGTAGCTTTCAGCAGGAAGGCAGGCATGCCTCTGATACGGAGATGCTCTAGTATCGACATTGTACATCTCATTCCGTACCAGTATCACTTGATTTACATGACCCACTGACCTGTCTTATAACTCACTAATCATTAGAAGAATTGTTTTTTCGTTTCAGTCTCTTGCAGCGAAACACTTCGCCCGACCCTAGAGCTGTCCACACTGGACAACTACCTGACACCAGCTCTCAATCTGGTTACTGTATCATCTGGCCAGGCCTCCCATCAAAATCACAGCTCGAAAGAATTAACGGAAATAGCAAATCCCATTCGACCAATGAAAATGCTGTGATACAGACCTACCAAACCTACCAAACCAGTGCCATGAGTGGCTCCTGAGACAAAACGTCGAACGTCAATCCCGCCATGCATCTCTGGCCGACCGGGAGGAAAGGACAGGTCACCAACTCGTGAAAGGAGGAAGCGATCGACATGTTCCTCGTCTTGTAGCAAACGGTTAGCACGAATCCCTCCAAAATTACATCTCATCTCAAAACGCCAGGGGATACAATCAACTTCAGACATCGCTAGTTATTAACCTCAGCGGGGGAAAGGAAATCGCTGCAATCTAACGCCAGGGTGGTTTTAGGAAAACATCTGGCACACCGGTCAGTGCGCATGGGCTGAGAGAAACAGGGACTGAAGAGCGGAGTTACCAAAGCGCTGGCAGCCGTTAAGTGTCGAAAAACGTCAAACGCTTCTGACTGGCTCAAAAAAAAAAAAAAAAAAAAGCCCAGATGTAACTTCCGGTGAAAGAATCGTTATCAGTCGAGAAAAGGCTGAGTGATATGGACAGAAAGCGGGTAGCCGATTTATCAGTCGTGCCTTGGCCTGTCTGGGAGGGTGGGTAAGAGGAGACGCGAATAGCAGGCTTGTGCTAGCTTGCCCCCCACTCCACCCCCGCAAGCGAGATAGCTGACCGCTATCAGACATCATAGCCGCCGTGACTGCACATGAGGCACGTGACTCAACAACCTGCCATTATTTACGGACCACGACGGCCAAGAACGATGATGAAACGAAGATGAATCTCACCCCACGGCTACCCCTGTATTCATCGACAATGAAATGGCTAATAGCATCATCAGGGAGAAAAAAATCTCAACCACTTTGCGCTCTCTCTTTCTCCCACTCTGATCTTCTCTGCAATCTTCTCTCCATCTCTGTGCATGCCAGCAGGGTCAAAGTGCAGACAATATGTATTTATGCTTGCTCTTACATGTGCACACGCTTTATGCGCTTGTATCCAGACATGAATCTACAGCACCGACAGCTCCTCGCTGACAGCTGTGGTAGAGGATGGATAATTCTAATGCCTTCTTAAAGGACAAAAACAAATAAAAATAAAAAAAACAAGTTACATGATAGAAATCCACGTTCTGAATCGATTCCCCACCAAGTATGGTATTGCAAAACGAGCCTTTCCTTACAGCCGCGTCTAAAACTCAGGTCTGATGCGGTTTAAATAGGCGGCCATGTTTGTCGAGCAGCGACAAGGAACCAGGAACGAAAGCTGATGTCTCTCCTAAGTAGAGGGTTGTCAAAAGGACACGGAGATCGCGAATGGAAAAATGCTGAAGTGACAAAGGAAACTTTACAAGCACTAACAGAGTTTTGATGTAGCTACTACGTGTTTTGATACGGTGATCTTTGTCGAAGAAGTTGTCGGGTCGACGACGTCTGTGAGTTCAGTAGAAGGATGCCAACACAAATCTTATTAAAACCGCCTTCAGGTAATTTGCACTGAGACTGGTTGTGTTGTAGGAAGAATTTTTACAGATTTTCACACACACACCAAACGTGCACACCACTTTATTTAAGTTGGGACACAAGCAAGACAATTTCTCTTGACTTCGTGGCCCATAAGCTGTCCTTCCGCAGGTTGCAGCAACTCCGTGTTCCTCCTACAATGACAACTATAAATGAAGCTCGCGCTGACCAGTCGGGTTAACTGCTAACAGTGTCCCGCAAAATCGCTCGACATTTTTCTTGTCAAGTGGGTAAGCCCCCAAAACTGCTCGCAGTATCACTTGACACTTTGCTTATCAAACGGGTGCGCCTACGTCACGCATTATTAGTCTGTTTTCTTTCTCGAAAGAGTACGCAAACATGGCGGCCTTCACGACTCGGCCCGAACCTGTTGTCGACGCGATTTGTCAGTAAACGATTCTTTTGGAACGTGAACTTTTGACCTCTCATGATTCAGAACTTCAGTTCCTGTCAACCAAGCCCCACCATACCGTTTTCCTTGCTTATCCCTTTAATGTCCTCTCATTGTATCACAATGGTATGGAGATTGGGGGAGGGGAGGAGGATAAGGGAAGGATAAGGACACTCTCAACAGTGAAAGAAAATTTTTTTTAAGTCAGATCAAATCATCCCAGCAACTTCCAGCCACACAGAACTTTGCGCCAAAACTAAACACTTTGCAAGTGGAGTTAAATGGGATGCCTGCTGCTTGGATAACATGAGACTGTTTTGACACAAGACTCCACCTTCCCAGCGATCTCGGCACCACGGATGTCGCCAGGGGGAACTGACCTCTGTATTTTCTACCCGGCCTTGAAAGCCGTCAAGCCCAAAGTCAGTAATTCAATAACATGTTTTCATCGCTACTCCTTTCTCGTTCACCATCCTCTCTCCTTTCTCTCCTCTGCGGGGAAACCTCAATGAAAACAAGCAATCGCTGTCCTATGTGAAACAGGGCTGTGTAGTGCGTGTCTGGCTGATATATATGTGTGCGTGTGCGTGTGGAACAGTTGCTTATGTTGAATGAAATTTTGGACAAGGGGGTAGCGCGGCATGGGGAGTGTCCTTTAGGTGTTGGCTGCCTACAAGCATGGTGAAAAACTACCTCAACTCTTCCTGTTGGTACTCACCGACTCCACATGGCCGCGCTTCAGTTCCAGCACCCCCAGGTTGTTGTAGGCCTCAGCGTGGTCGTTGTTACTGGCGAGGGCCAAGCGAAAACATTGGTAGGCCAGTTTGTGGTCACAAATGCCCTGAAAAACATAAAGGCAACGTTCTCTTGATCCAGCGTAGTGTGCTATCTTGCTATGTATTATACGAATTACTAAAAGGTTTAAGTTTGCAAAGTTTGTACGAAAATATATTTCGAGTATTTTGGCGTAAAGTGCCACAACGGGAGTTAATGGGTGAGCGAATCAAAGAGCAAGTCTTAGCAATTGAAGACACTGTCAAAAATAAAATGACAACAGGTCTAGGTTTTGTACCAATAAATCAATCGAACAAAACAGTAAATGGAGCAATTTCGTACATTTACGGAAGCAGACGACAGAACGTCAATTCCGGCAGCCAACCGGTCGCTGAGAAATTGACAGCATGACGTCATGTCCGCTACTTTACCGCTCGCCGCCAAATATCGCGATCGTTACCAAACTACTGTCATTAATAACCATGAAAGCATATATGGCTACTGCTGTTTGTTCTTTGTAGTACATTTACCTTAGTTCTACAGCTTTATTATATAGAATTAGTCAGCCTCCCCACCACCACCACCGCCACCACCAAAGCCGGTCCACAAAAACGTGACGAAGCTAACAACGCTCGGCCCCATTCCCACGGACGCAAGCAGTGCTGATAATCTCACTGGAAAATTGTCCCAACCGCCAGGAAATTAAGTCAGTGATTGCCGTTGGAACTAAGCCCAGTGATGTGTCACACCACTGGCACCAGCGGTGGCTGTCACACATGAACAGCACAGTATATCCGCCAGCGTTTTCGCTATTTGTTCTCGTCAGACTCGTGTGTATGTGCGCGTGTGCGTGTCCCCGCGTACGTGCGTGGGTGGATGTGAATCACCCGGCATCAAAAGACCGGTAAGACTGCTCCTGACACTGAAGGAAAGAGATATGACAATAGAGCTGCAGTCTGCTGGTAGAAAGTTCAACCTTACAGGACCTGGTTACTGAGTCGACGTTCACCACAGCCTACAAAACTCTCTGCTCATAGCATGTATGTGATGGTATCATATTAAAAAACATAATTTCGGCCAGAAAAAGGTAATATTTGAGACATTCTCCTCCCTATTAAAAAGCACAACTAACCATTCCATAGCTAAAAATAGTATGTACATCTTTTAGCAAAACCTTTATCAACGACCCATAGGATATGAGGTTATATGTTCACGAACAACTGCATTTCTGTGCATGGTCCTAAAAACTAGCGACTGACCTAACCGTTCAAACTGTATTTATTACAAGACTGAGAGGCAAGTCGCTCTCCCTCTCGTCCCCTCAAGGACTATTTTCGGACCGCGGACTGTCACGTGTGTCCTCAACTGTAGGCCTTGCCACAAAGCAGCGCCGACTTTGACAGTCCTTTGAACCGCACGCACTGCTTTTACTTCTCCGGGAAGGAAGCTCTTAGCTACACATTGCACAAAAGGAAATGATTCCATCAACGACTACTTTAGTGCAATAGGGCCTGTCAGCTGACGATAAACAAGTCAACACGCAACACCCTGCCCTCTCCTCGACAGTGGACATAAGCTTGCAATTGCTGTGGGGCTTGTCCTAACCTTCCGCGCTGTTGGAGACAAGTAATCAAGCAGTGGACAAGGTGCCACCATAGCACACAGGAAAAGGTATACGGGCAACCATCCAAAATTGACCAATACAAGAAATCGATCTTTCATTAAGGAGCTTAGACTTGTTTGCCATTAGAGATGTATCCGGCATGGATTTGCGTCCAGGCGAAGGAATTGTGTGGAACGAGTGACCCTCAGAATAGAATTCCGGCGACAATAGCAAATTCACCGAGCGCAGCCACCCGTATCGATGTATAAATGTCAGTAACTGACTAAAATGTAAAAAGGCTGTCCCTGACTTTTTTTAGATCGTCAAAGTGATCGGAGAAGTGTGAGAGACTTCACTTTTCTCGGGGCCAGCTTTATGTGAAGGTTTGGTAGGGGGAGAGTTTGTCCATCTCATCTCCGTCGCTGCTTCTCTCCCCCAACCCTCGATGAAGTGACGTATTCATTTATTACCGATAGCTGGGTGGACCGGGGCCACACTGCCACATTCAAATCAAGGCTTAGAACACTGTGTTACCTAGTCTTTAGTCGGTGAACAGTGTCCCAGCTTACGTTGTTCAAAAAGCACTTTGCAACGTCATCGAATACCAGACACTAGTCCCGGAAAATCAGATGTGAGCGAGGGTAGAAATACGAAGGTACAGACATCACGATGGTATAAACGCAACAAGGGTACAAACACGAGAGATCATAAAGGTATAAATACGGAAAAACACACACGAGAGTACAAATACTGGAAAACAAACACCACGAGGGTGTGAACACAAGGGTAATAAGACAACAAGGGTACAGAGTACAGACACAACGAGGATATAAACACGAGGGCACACACACGAGAGTACAAACACGAGGAAACAAACATAAGGGCAAAAAACAAGAGGGTACAGCAGAAAGCGTGCTTCTCTTAATCTTCCAGCCCAAACACTCATTACAAACACATCATATCAGATATTACAAATAAAACATACCGCAAGCAACCAATCTTCCCCCATACCTCTCTTCACCCTCCCTTATGCCATTGTGCGAGGGGTAGAGGAGGAGGGTGCGTGCAAGAGGGAACCTGCGGCATCATCAGACGACATCGGTTATTACCATCCACCAAAGTGGATTCTCGTGTAGTGTCCCAACTGTCGTAGCTCATACATTCCTCTCAACATCCCCCCTTCCCGAAACTCCCAACTGCGTCCTCGATGCATCTGGGTGTCGGGCATGTCTACGCGTACTGTAGCTCTCTCGTTGGGCCATCAGCAGCTGATGCATATAGGAAGCTCTCACGAGGGATGTAACTACAGACTTCGTGGAGGTCTTCGTGTCTCAAGAAAACTGTAACTAGAGACTGGAACAATGTCGGTAATGCAACAAAAGTCAAAGCGGGAGGAGGAAGACGGGGCAGAAAGTTGGTGTTTTGCACCGAACCAGAAACTAAGTCTATATCATGGCAAGGCAACCAGCCCACTAAACAGATGCCACATGCAGAGAAAGAAGAGCCAACCTTCAATGTATTGGTGACAGGAGCTAACTGTTGCGCCACCTGGCTACCCTAAGAGGAGGAAGGGGAGTCCAACTCTTTAATCAATTTTCTTTCAAAGCGCAGAGTTGGGAAGTGGGCAGATAAAGCAGATGATCCTGCTCTGCATGAGGTCCGTAGATATCAGCCCACGTAGCCACAGACATATAAATAATATATGCATATGCTCGACCCCATACTGTTCAGCAGCCGACATCCTCACCACGCTATGCACTCCAAGCAACACTAAACTTGTTTGTTTGTTTTTTTTGTTTTTATGTTAATCTCATCGACACCACCCACATATCTCGGTGAGCAGGCCGCACGCCAAGGTAGAGGCCGGTAAGCGCGTTAAGTACCGTCACAAAAGCAGCGCGCCATGTTGACAAGCGTGAGGCATGCCGGGAATGGCCCGCACGCCGACACCGCTATTTATCAGGGCCGCCACGCTCGCGACACGTCATCGCCACGTGCGACAGCGAGGCCGCCGTGAGCTGCATTCACCTTGTGGGAAGGGACGGTGTCACACCACAAAGCTCCGACGACACCTGGCTGAAAAACGGCGTCAAGTATTCAACGTGAGCTGGTCTCGGGTGTCTGGCATTCTCCGCAACCCTAACACGACTGAAGTACAGTGCGCTTTATACACAGCATATCCGCGCAGCACGCACCCCTTTCTATGCTAGACGACTTGAAGACAAGAGCTACTAGGTGAGGTGGCACAACACCTGTAGCTCCTATACGGTACAAAAGACTTGCCTGGATTTCATATCCAGACCGTAAGTAGTGTACAGGCCGGTCAAACCTATCCTGCGTACCGCAGCGGCCTCGAGCACGTCCATGCAGACCCCGGGTCTTCGACGGGCGTCCTTATAGTAATGACAACAGGAACGACTAGACAGTGACAGCCTCGGCATGAACTCCATCCCTGAAGAGCATGCTTACCAGGGCCACGTGACCGATGTTGAACCACACGTCGGCCAGGGTCTGATCGTCGGCCAGGGACAGCGCACGCTGGAAGCACGTCAGCGTCATGTCGTACTGCTGCGCGTAGAAGCAGCACAGACCCAGGTTGTTGAACAGCTCGGCGTTGTACACACCCATCTGCAGCAGGCGTCTGCAACAGAGGACGAAGGGTGTAGGGAGGAAAAGATCGCACCCCAATGTTTGGGCAACCAGCGGGTGATAACGCTTCACCTAAGATTGTCAAACCACACACAGGACGACATATGTCCCTTCCTAGCTTTAGTCGTCTCTCTCTCCTTCCTTCACTCACTCACCTCAATCAAAACCTGAAAACATATGGCCTGATGAAGACGGACCATCAAAGATGGTCTTGTCATGGTTTTCTTAAAAATTTTCCTTGTTTTCATGATAAAATTTGTTTTCGACGTCCTTATTAATCCATCTCACTACCCTGAATGCGTCATAGAGTTTGCGCTTAGTATGATCAACCTTAGTTATAGAAACTCTGAAGCTTCCAACACGCATCCTTGCGTAAGATTACTATTATTACTAATAATAAACGTGTGGTTTATACAGAGCATGATCACCCTCATGAGGGAGCATGTTTTCAGCGCTTGAGACAAGGAGACATGGACAACATACGAGGGGCGACAGGAAAAACAACCGCACAAACAAGTCATAAAAGACAACGACGACGCAGAGAGGGAACCAGGAACAAACATCATGGAAGCAGATCAGTATCATAAACCTGAAAAAAGACAAGCTGGCAGACTAGTCAACAGACAATAATCACAACTATTGACAACTAATCGATAGGCGAAAAATAAGGGGCTGGAAAAGGGACTAGCATATTTTTGATTGGTGTACGGAGTAATGCTCATGGAACAGATGTTTCTAACAAGTAATATGATGATATGTGTCCTATTTTCAGCTGATTTTCAATTCTTAGAACGATCTTTGGTGTTTCCAAAATCTTAGAAACATGTGCAAGAATCCGAAATTACTGTTCCTAGAAACTAGAGTTTACGCATGTATTGCCTGAGATTTCTGCGAACTGTAGTTTTGCCAAGTACAGGATGCAGCATACTACTCATACAATGTCACCGGCAGTTGGCGGTGTAACATTTTAGATGGTGACCACACCCTTCAAGACCAAGAAGATCAACACAAACAGGATTTGTTACAATCAAATCGCCAGATCTCACCCATGTGCCTGGATCTCTCAGCGCCACATCCCCTTTGCCCCTTCATATCTCGCATCATCAGCGTTAACAGCCTCAACGCGCGTACTTCAATATTCATATGTTACAGGAAATGAAGGCCTGGACCACCCTGTACCATGTCAATGTGATTTTGTGTATGAGTCTTTGTTTCAGAAACTGTAGTTTGAATTGTCGTGCGATTTAACTGTTGGGAAACATGAAACATCTGCATCACCCATGGAACATGGGACAGATAGTATCTACAATAAACAGCCTCGATGATCAACACTTGACCTTAAAGAAGTGTTTATCGGGTCTACCCTAACCAGTTCTTTCCAGCCTTACTAAGGTGGTACGGGTACATCTCAAGAACAACCTGTCTTGGAAAGATGATCCTTCTAGTGGCATTACAGGGAGGATGAAGAAAAGGCAAGCAAAAGAATAAACATCCAAGACTGGACCAACTGGTCATTCCATCAGAAAGGCGTTCGAGCTGGCAGTATCAGGTTCCCCCTTCACCACGGGGAATAAGGGTTCAGCGACTGATGATGACGAGACGACTAAGACGACCAAAAGATAACAGTTTTTATCGTCTTTGCAGCGATGATAACGATGATGATGATGATGGCGGTTATTACGATTATGATTACTAAAAAGATGGTGATTAACCCAGCACTGAACCCACTGCCCTGACCGAATAAATAAGAGATGGGACACGGTCAAGGGACGTGGCTGTGGCAATCAGAGCTTTGTTTACTGCCTGTGCACCTGCTGGCCGCTCGATGGTTGGCACAAACAAGACACAAACAGCCGTGTGACGTGGGAAGTGAGCTGATGTGTGTGTGCGCGCGCTCTCCGCTGGCACTCGGCGCGTGCGCTACGTGGCGACCTCTCGCCTGTCAGCTTCCCTCTTCCCTTCACATGCACCCCGCCGGCTCCTGGAATCCTTCCAACGCCACGGAGGGGGCTACCGGTGATGCTAGTGCTGCTGCTGCAGCAAGCCCGATGGGAGCAAGCTGCTGCAAGCGGCAAGGGAGAGAGTTATGCGAGGGAGGGGGAGATTACTCGGGCTACCAGGCGTCACTTCACATCTTCGCGCGCAACCCCCTCCAAAAAAAAAAAATGCAAGAAACATGCACGTGATGAGGTGCACCCCCTTCCTCTTCCCTCTCATATATCTGGCTAAGACGGCACAGGTTTGTTTACCTGAGTTCTGGGCCATAAAATATGCACTGTCAACGAGAAGTGAGTGAACATTGCCAACAACTTTAACAGAAAAGAGAAAGGAAAACATGCTGGTGTCAGCCAAGTACCATTCTGTTACTGCAAATGTAGAAAGATGTGCCAAGCGAACCTCAATACATCTCTACCAGAATATGCCATCACAAACTTACAGCATAAAATGAAAAACAAACATCTACATCAACACCTAGGGCCTCACCGAACAGTGACTCTACCGTATTTCCCTCCCCTAATTATCCCTTTTCCCCAATCCCTCGTACTCCCCACGCACTACTACACCTATAGTAAAAGACAGTTTATAGGAGGATGTACTTTCCCACTTTTTAAAAAGTCACCTAACACATTTACCATGTTCTTAAAGTAATAAAACTCCGACATTTTTCAATCCACTGCTCTGTAACAGCATTGAAAAGTAATGAGAGGGGAAAAAAACCCAAAGGTAACAAGAAGACCATCCTGACCCCTGATCCCAGGCTCTGTAACCACCATTTAGGGTGAGTGTGGCAGCACTGGGTTACACGGCCGCCGCCAAGTGGTGATGACGGAAGAGACAAAAGGTCAATAGTGTGGCTGGAATAACAACGCATATACCTCTCTGTGTGTGAGAAAGGTGCTGTAAGCAGCATATATAGGGTGTAAAATCATTCCCTACTGGATTCCAGTCTTTGCTCTTTTCTTTTACACCAAGGCCGGCTGGAACCTCTCGTGCTGACGTCATCGCGCTCGCCTTCAGCGAAAACAAACATAGAAACAGAATGTTCTGATTCTCTGCCAACATGCACCCCACCCACCCCCTATATTCCCGCCTTGGCTACCCTTTTGTCTTTCCTACCCTCTTTGTCTTCTGGCAACATCCCCATGGACTCCATGTCATAAGCCTGCTTAAACCAGTCTGCGTCCTCAGGCCCTGTAAATGGCGGGCGACAGGTGGCTGCCGCCTCCGAGTCTTAATTTGGTGCGACCGCAAATGCAGCCCGAAAAAAAACCCATACCAACGACATCGCCGATGACATCTTGAAAACACCGCATACTAAAGCCCAGGCCGTCGACCCTTTAGTCAAATGACTCCCCCTCCCCCATCTCCAATCCCCCACCTCAATCCTCCACACGTACGTCTGTGTGTTAAGAAAAAGAGGAAGGTGAGCATGTCTGTTCAATGTGTAGATGTTTATAGGATGTGGCTACGTAGTCACCACCAGGTACTCAAGAGATAATTTTTAAATCAGTACATGAGATGACGCTATCAAACCCATATTTAGGAAGAAAAGAATCACAAACAACTAAGTCTTATAAAGTTGTGCTGTGTTTAAGTGCAATGAATCTTTTCAATGTGCACTAAAAACACACCTCTTCCTTGAGCATTACTCCTGACAACAGCTCACACAGTGCTAGTTCATCTTCAAACTCCCTTACTGGTCTTCCTCTGCAGAATCATAGTACCCTCAGTTCTTGTTACCCTCTTTGTGTTTCCTATATTTGTCTTTTATTAGTCATCAATACTGTTGTTTATCTTTCCATCCTTCGTAGGTTGTCTATGTCTTGTTCTTGTCTCAAGCACTAAGAGCCAGCTCCTTAGATGCATGAGTATGCGCTATATAAATCTCACATTTATTATCATCATGGGCAAACCAAAAAAGTAGTCTCAAAGTATTTAAGTACTGACTGTAGGATACTTTAAAAATATTCAGGATGAAATGAAAGTTTACATTCAGTGTCCACCCTAATACAGTCAGACACTGCAAAGCTCAGAGAAGTGTCCTCCTCTTAAAATGTTTAGTCAAGATTTTAACTACAGCATTTACTGAAACTTGGTGCAGACCTGCAGATCACCATTAACTTCAATTTTCCTGCACAGCATGAAGACTCACCTGTAGAATTTTAGTGCCATCTCTGGCTGATCCGTATAGAAATAGTGTGTTGCAATACAGGCAATGGCCTCCACATGCATGTTATCGAACTGTAGCACATCCTTGTAGATCTTGACAGCATTGTCCATTTCTGTTAAGCCCTGAAGACAGGTAGGACCATTACATGAGATCACTTTAAATTTCAGCAATATATAATAATCCTGGACAATATGCTATTCTGTGATATGCTAGATAAATCTTAAAACTGTAAAAATTGCAAGAAAAAATGAAACAGCAATTTGTAACCAAGACAAAACTGAAACACTTTTTTTTTTCAAAAATGTTCTGTCCTGCATTTGACACTGAGCAGCTCTTAAAGTAAACAATACTCTCCTTCCTATTCAAGCACAAAAATCGGGGTAATAAGTAACTTTCTTTCATGTCTCCAGATGCATTTTTAAGCACACAACTCAGTGTTTCAAATAGGAAAAAGTAATGGTCATAGAATTAAATTTTTTAAATTTCCAGTTTGGATGCAATTTTGCATTTTGCTCTTTTTCTTTTATTTATTTATACTTATAAGAGTATTATGACAAACCTCATATATTCTGGCAATGCTTGTAAGTAGAGAGGTCTCCCCTGGAAATTTCTCAAGCCCTTGCTTGTATGTCTCAATGGCTGTGAGTGGCTGATCCAGACGGACATACACTTTACCAAGATAGAGGAATATGTCCACCATTGCCTGCTGGTCAAGAGCTGATTTCAGCTGTTTTCCTGCATCTCTATACATTCCTAGCCTGTTCACAGCACACAAAAAAGCATCACTTTGGGATTTATGTCGTACTTTTTGCTGAAAAATAAAACCTGCTAAAATTTCACATGATGAAAATAATATTTGTACTTTTAAAAATGATCACATTGCTTGCTGGATGCTCTATAAAGAAAAGCAAGATATCAAAATTTCAAGATATCAGAACTCTGAACTTCTCAGGCTGAAAAAAAAAGTAATCAATCTTAAGTTATCACTGTGTAGATGAAAAGAAAGGATTAGGTCTTGTCTCTTGTCTAATCTTGTTCGTGGTGATTTTAATCAAGTGCTTTCTAGCGGGCTCTGAAATAAAGAAGATTTAGTCTAAATATTTGTAAACAAGAAATCTTTATAATTATTTTATACAGGTAGTAATGTAGCCGATAAGGCATACAAAGATACCTAAATCTAACCACCTCATCCCATAAAAAACATGCTAATTTATTAACAGTTCATGTTTATGATCAATGAAAAAGAAAGAAAAAAAAAGAAGAAAGAAAAGTCCATTATTTTGGTTAGATCATTGGGTGAAGGGTAAACAGTTTACACTACTTTTTTTTAATGACAACAAGAGAATGAACGTGTGAGCCTAAAATGTTGACGAAAATTTACCTATACTAACACTTGACAATGAGGGAATAAATGAGTGTGTTTTAAATGTTGATGCAAAATTACCTATAATAACACTTGGCTAGTTGCACCTTCCACCACCAGTCTTTAAACTGACATGCTTCAGTAGCAAGTGCTGCCAGTTCTAGTGCCTGTATTAATGAGCAAGAGCAAAGAGGTAAGTAAAATGACAATTCACACACACGCAGGTGCACACACTTGAATACTCACATATACATATATAAGCATACTTAAACTGATATTCTCTTTTACTAGACTATGTTGCAAAAACCAAAATCATGCATTCTACATCCAGTTTGTCTAAACAGTTTCTTTCAGTTTGTTTTTAAAAGAATCTTGAAAAAAATCACCACTGTAACAACTTCTGCTCTTTATGTCATCAAGAAAGTTGACAGGATATATGAAGAACTGGGAGATAATAACATTGAAATCAGTCAGTAAAAAGTTATCTACCTTCATACACTACAAAACCACTACCCATTCACAGAGAATCGATTCCTGGGATAGCTTCAGGACAATTATTATCACTTTACCCTCCAAATCAATCTTTTTATTTGAAGTTTGTCTCAAATTTTAATGAATGTTTAAATCATAATAATGGCAAAACTACAACACCCACCATGCAGACAAAAATCAAGGAAAAGAGTCAGTGCTAGAGACTGAAAAGAATTATTTGAAAAATAGTGTTGATGAGAAAGTAGGTAGGTATAAATACTTCTGTTTTCATCATTATTGTTTACCAATGAGAGCCCTGACCATAGACTTCTTTGCCTGTGACGGTTAAAATGATGCATATCTACTCTAATTCTATAGCAACATAAGTATACCAGAACTTACATGTCCAGTTTGTGCAATATTAGCCCCAAACAATGATGATGTTTAAGCAGTACTTCTAAAATGCCTAATAAACGTTACCCTCACAGATATGAGAATGTATCAACTGGACAAAGGACAAATAATCATTAACTACATGTGAAATGTTGTAAAGGAACATAGCTGGTCATATTCAATAGCATCCACTAAAGATTTTAAAATGAAATTCCATATTGCTTATATGCCACCAACAAACAGAAACTTACAACTGAGGTAGATTGTGTGATCTGTGCAACACTATTTCTGAAATTTTATACCAAGTGAAATTTTCCCCATTGCTTGAGAAATAAACCATGAAAGGAGAAAAGACCATCAGATAGTTGATTTTTAACACATTTTTCACAAACTAATTCTCTTTCTTTTTCTAAAGTAGGATATCTTTAATAGGACTTCTTAAAACAAAGTGCTAGAGAAAACATTTCTTAAATGTCCTTTACTGGTAAGAGGCAAAACTTCCCATGTCAGTCCTGTGCACAGTACTTACATTTCTGATGTCATTCTCATGATGAAAGATGTATTCAAACAGAGCCTTAGCCAAGTTGGGACGAGAAGCATACTTTGAAAAATTCAAGCGGGCAAGGTTGATGAAAGGGCCATCTGGAGTGCTTAACATGGATGCCTAAAAATAGTAAAAGATTAAACAAGAAAATGAAATACAGGGAAAAATACTAAGATGGAAATCTGACTACATTAACATATTTTGTGCTACCACAAAAAGTAGAAAAGTAGTCGATAAATCCTATATTCTCTGCACACCAAGTGTTATATTACATAAAAAATAAATGCTAAAAATCATTATATGTTATTCACTCATGATTTGCACTGGCTGCCAATTCAGGTCCACATTGACTAAAGAGCGTAAACTGGT
Source organism: Pomacea maculata (assembly GCA_004794325.1). Taxonomy (NCBI): domain Eukaryota; kingdom Metazoa; phylum Mollusca; class Gastropoda; order Architaenioglossa; family Ampullariidae; genus Pomacea; species Pomacea maculata. Next base: position 53,955 of record SRHC01003751.1, on the reverse strand, counting down.
GACTTTCTACACAGCAGTTAAGCATATGAACCGCAAAATTTTGCTACCTTCCCAATGACCTTCCTTAATAAGTCAGGTAACCATAAAGTATCAAAAAATAACTAAGTTATAAACTCAATAATTCATTTTTTTTTAAATGCCACTGCTATGTGCTGCTGGTATAAATCTCACTGTGCCAAGGCGAACAAATCGCCCTGAAGAGCTGGTAACAGGTCGTGCTGTATGTGCAGTGCGAGGGGTGCGGATGGCTTGTTCCATTGTCCCTGGTCTACCACCTTGTGTTCCTGGCCGCACAAACCCACTCAAAGGTCGCCCAGATTGGGAGGTAGGCCTTGTTACAAAACAGAAGATAATGTTTTAGATATACTTTCACAGAATGAGTATAAATTCTACGTTCAGCCCACTTTCTATGTTACCTTTCTATTCACACGTTATACATTTGTATTAAAATGTTCAGTCCTGTGTATGTCACAGACGTAGTATCAAGCAATGGAAGCCACAAAACTGATATACTAATAATAACAACAAATATTAGATTTTTATAGTGCATTTCCCCCATTTTAGTCTCAACGCGCTCTACAGTAAGAAAATGAGACACAAATATACACTCAAAATAAACAAAACAAACACATACACAGACTGAAGAATATCAACAATATTACAGAGACACAGACCACAGGATCAATATCATGCAGTCATGATTCATTAGCTATTTATAAACAAACCTGACACCAGGGCTTGGTCCACTTTGACTGCTTGTTCCTGGTTTGCGGAGTGATGTTCCAGGTCTTGAAACATTTGCAATGACATTGTCATCCATCAATACTTCCGCAATCCCTTCTTCATCCACTTCTACTTCATCAACGTACACCTGACCAGTCAAGGCTTGAGTCTTCAGTGTCCATGCTGCCTGTGTCAGCACCAAATCCATACTTAATGATAAATAATAGAATTTGTAGACCACATCTTCCTTTGTGGAGGTAAGCTCAATTACCTGTGCATGAAAAACTAAAAACAAACTGACAATACAGTCAAATCTCCCTACTATGCCACCTACCGGGACCAAGCAAAAGTGGCATAGTAGCGAGGGTTCGTAAAAACGGCTTTATTTGTTCAAGTTACCCGTCAGTCCAAAGCAGGGGTGGGCAATTAATTTTCCCAAGGGGCCGCATGAGAAATTGGGATGGTTTTAGAGGGCCGGACTAATATAGTTAACTCAGTTTTACCTAATACTGTATGTATAGTATATATACTGGCGGGCGGGCTGGTCAGAGACAGGAGGCCTTTGCCCAGGTCTGGTCCAAAGCTCTCAAGAATCGTCGGCTTCGCTAGCTGTCTCCTCTCATTCTCCCCCTCACCTCTTCATCCTCCACCCCTCCCAACCACATCCGCGCACCTGCATCCTGTTGCTAGTCGACCCCCTCACACCTTCCCTCTGTCACGTGGCTGTCACCCGGCCAGCGAACATCCCCCCCACATTGCCAGCCTCCACCCTCCCTGTGTGCGTGCTATGTTCCATCCCACCTAACTGCGATGTCCCACACTACCATACAGTATAGTAATCGAGCAGTGCGCGGAATTTCACAACTTGTGTCTTTTAACAGTCACAAAAAAAGTGGCATAGTAGCGAGAGTCTGGGGTGGCATAGTAAATTTCTTTTTACGTTGAATTTATAGTCGGGACCGAGCAAAAGTGGCATAATACCAAGAGTGGCATGGTAGCGGGGTGGCATAGTAGGGAGATTGGACTGTAAACTATAACTCAAACATCAGCAAATGGATGGCTCTGTGTTAAACAGTAAAGAAATTCACTAAGATGAGGAACTAAGGAGTGAGTGAAGATGAGGAGCTGAGGAGTGAGAGGGAGAGTTCGCTGGATTACATAAATATTTTTTTGAAAAAGTGGGTTTTGAGGCCGGACTTGAAAGTTTCAAACGTACACTCAGTTCGAAGGAAAAGAGTCCACAAATTAAAAACGGTGGGGACAGAGAAGGAGACCATCTAATAAACCAACCTCAAGTCACCTATAAGCACTCACGTCTTTGACAGGAATATCTAAACAGACTTCTCAGTCTGAGATCAAAGATACACCAATGTCCACATTTCTATCTATAAAGTATTTAGTACTTAATCGCATGTATCCAAGGAAGCAGTTATGGTTTAAATGTAACCTTAAAGCTTTTAAATTCGTTATTAAATTTCATTAATTTACATAATAAACATATTGTCGTGAGACATGTATATTAAATATCTACTTCGTTGCATTTTCGAATCGCCGTTTTAATTGCTTCCCTTTTAAGTACGCTTTTCTTTCCTAAAACAGATAGTTACCTGATCATAAGGGTTTTTTTCGAGAAGTTTGGTGCAAATCTCAGTACATTCTTTATACTTTCGACGTCTGAAATAGCTATAAGCCAGAAAAAGAGGATCCATAGTTTATTTGTTGTCACCAAGTATGCGGAGTTGGGCGTATAGAGTACGCTCCCGTAGAAACATAAAATCTGGTATAGAAAATCTGATTGGATAAAATATATCTAGAGACCAATGAAAAATAAGGTATTAATCATATCATGTTTGAAACGATTGCGCTCCCTTGATGTGAAGTATGTCTGCTACCGTGAAAATGTGTTTTGTTCGCGATCTCAGTTATAGTATACTCTTTTTTGTGCAATATATGTTTGTCCCCATCGGCAGCGTAGAGCATCACATAGGATCCAAAGTGAAAGCCGAAAATGAGGAGAAAAGAAGGTATGATCGTCTCACAGCAGTCTTAGTTTTTTTAACGGTATCACAAGAACGTAATTGTCTGTTTCTTGAAACTTGAATTTCACATCCTATGGTGTTTCTTTTGTTTTGTATTGTACGCTGATACCAGTTTTCCAGCACCGTTTTCTTAACTTGAAAGGCTAAAATTTTGTGTTTTTCCTTTTTTACAAGCAGTCAAGGGTAGAAAATGAGATGGGATTGAGTGTTTGTGTACGTTTGTGTAACTGTCATATGTGAAGAATGTGACTGTTACGACCGAATACATAATAATCCTTGATGTATACTATACTTATGCTTTCTGGACTCTTTCGGAAATATCTACTGTATGTAATCTGTTTACCCAGGCTGTCACTTTCCCCACCTTTTCCTCTCTTCGTTCATGTGCCTGGGAATGTTCACTTCATGTATATGTACGTTTGCTTGATTGTGATGCCCATCTCAGTCGTATATCATCGTTATCTACTACCCCTTGTATCTCGTAACGCGCACTGAGCTCGCTCCCATGTGAGTAAGTGTGCTATGTAAAACCCATCATTGTTATTATAATTGTGTGCATATCTTTTCGTCAACAGGTGCAACTATGACTTGCAAATACTTTGGCATACTGATGTGGGGACATCACCGTTTGCTGCAGTTCCTCTCATAGCTGATGTAGATGGTGATGGGGGACTAGATATTGTAGCAGCTCCATTCACTGAAGCCATTACTGTTGTGGAAGGTGACAGTGGCAAGACATTAAAAAATACACATTGGCCTTTGCACAATTTGGACAGTACTTTTCATGCTAGTCCCTTACAGGTAGGCTGTACATTTACTTTCTCGGGTCAATACTACTTAGAGGTAGTTTATTGTAGACTCACCACTCTTTGTAATTAATCTATGAAAACTGTGCCAAAAGATATCACTATGATAATGTTGTTGATTACAAAGACATCAAGGATGATTTTCTGGTGCATGAAGATTTCTGAGAACAGACTAATAATTAATATTATTCTGGTGTATTGATTTTTTTTTCTGACATGAGGAGCTTTATGTTTGATTTCAATTCATGTAGTCTTTCTGTGAACAGTTTGACATTGACGGAGATGGTCTGCTTGATATAGTTTTGGTGACGTCAATTGGGGAGATAATCTTCTACAGACACAATGGAGAGTTGTTAAAGGAGTTTTCATATCAAGTTAGTATCTGAATACTAATGCTTACTTTTCACCCACAAAAAAATCTTGTAAAATGTTTTATTTTTCAAGATTTTTAAATAGGGATATTTCTCAAGAAACTTATAAGTAAAACTTGTATTTTTTAAAAGTATTTGTGACAAAAGTTAGTGAACAAAAAAGCCATGTTGGGGGGCAATTTTGGTAACACTGGCATTGCATTTGTATAAAACCTTTGCTTTCATGTAAGGTTATGGAATGCAGAAAATGTGTAGAAAACAACTTTTGAGTTAGAGCTCAAGCCAGCCTAGAAGCTCATGTTTTGTACTCCTATATTTTGTTCAAGTTGCCTCCTGTGTATGTGAGAGCATACTGGCATCACCAGAGAGTCTCTGTGCCATTTGAAGAAATAGGAAACTTTGTCTCACAGGATGGGGTATGTGCTTTTTCTATTAAATTTTATCTTACAGATCAAAGATCTTAGCAATTTTTAGCATTAATATTAACCAGTTACTTTTGGTAGTGCTTGAAAAATTTCTGTAAATATCACATGCAACTCTGCAGTTACTTTTTGACAAGATACCACCAACTAAAATCTCAATTATCAAAAATTCTTCATCAAACAAAATGGTTAATGTCCTCTAGCCATTACAGCCACTTTCATTGAAAGTCCTGTTTAAAGCCCCTCTGTCAGATTCAAGGTTCAGAGATCTAACACGACACCAACACAGAGACAACAGACTAGTTCCTGTCCTTCTCAAAGCCCAGCAAGATCTGAGGCATCGTTGAAAACAAACAAACCAAAAAAAACCCTGAACAGAAAAAAAAAAGTCTTTAAAATTTTTTAAATCATTCAGCTTTAACTTTACGATTCTACCCTATCAAAATATTCCCTTTTAATAACTTACATTCTGCAATTTAGATTATACAAAGTGAACAATAATCTGCATATGCAAACTTACAAAAAAATTCAAGAAGATGGATTTTGTAAGAATAAACCTCTGAAACAAAAGTTGAAGATTACACTTATTTTATTTAAATATTTTCCTGATCTTCAGTTTGCATTGTTTTGAACAAAATAATCTACTGATGCAGGGTAAAGACGATGTAAGTGTTGATGTCCATGTCTATGCAAGCCCTGTCCTCATCGATATTAACAGAGATGGACAGACAGAAGAGTTGATTGTTCCTACAACCCACATGATTGTCAAGGAGGATTATGAGTAAGATGCACTTCATTCCTAACATACATCACACATACCATCAGCTTTTTTAAGTCATGCACTGTTGACAGTATGTAAACTATATGCATGGTGGACAAGCACCAAAACATCAAGTTCAGATTGCTTGATTGAACAAAGTTTTTTCCATGCTACTTTTAGAAATAATGTACCAGCAGAGGTATTCAAAATGTAAAGTACACATTTTGTTTGGAAGGGATAGAATGTTGGCCTGGGCTGTTATCTTTGAACTTTTTCTGCACTTTCTTCTAAGATATGGTTAAGTTTCTAAATGCACAACTCGCAAATTTATTTTGTGAAATGATAAATAATGTTTTGCATTTTTAATGTACACCATAAAATCTTTGCTTAACAGGAAGACTGGAATTTCTAATGCTATCTGTGTTGTCTGTACTGAATTAAAATTGATCACCTGTCAAAGCATGCTACATATGGGGTCAACCCAAATAGTACTTGTACTCCATTATTCAACAGATATTTGTCTGTTTCACTCTTTTTGAAGTCTACCACCTCAAGATGCAGACAAATTTGTTGTGGGAGGTGTTGCCATCGTAAATCTGACAGCCCTTTATGAGTCTAGAAGAAGTAGCCTGCCTGTAAATATTTTGTCACAGTTCAGCCTTGAGCTTACACAGGTAAACAAGAGTCATTGTGGTATAGACACAAAGTGAGATGTTCTTTTATCAAAGCTCTAAGACTGGTGGCACAGATGCATAAATTTGGCAGCAACAGTAACAAATGTGTGTAACAGTGTCAGAATTGGTAACTTTATACTTCAAGACCTTCAGTTGACAAAGATTTTCCATGAAATCAAAGCCAATTGGATAAATAACCTCAGATTTATGATAATTTTGAGAGTGCTTTGTCTAGGGCCCAGTCAGGTAACAAAGATCAGAAACCTTGAATATCAGAATACTTTGCAGGTGCTGTCTGAGTTTCCTGCATTCAACCTGTTTTCTCCAACTGTGATTAACCTTGATGGCGATGGGGGAGATATGGAGGTCATCACAGCTTTATCAACAGGCAACATCCATGCCTTTTCTCCATCCTCCATTCATGTGTCTGGCCAGCGGAAGGGATTTCCTTTGTCTCACAATACTATCCATGGACAGGTCTTTTTAATGCTGATACTTGCTACATATTTGATTATTATTTCTCTACAATTTCCTTCTGCCTTAGAATGTCCTTATAACATGACTTTTACATTGCTCAAGGGTATGTACCCAACATGAATATCACATGTAAAACTGCAGAGGGGAAAAAAAGTAATGCTTCCTATAAATTCTCATGCACATTTCATGCATTTTTTAAGTGTATGTCATACTTGATTGGTAAGCCTTCATTTTATTATGGATATGGTGCTGTAAGGAAGTTCAAACAGCAGTTACACACAGAGGTGAACAGCTTGATGCTGGCAACAGCTGTTAAGGTTATTATCAATTTTTTATCAGGTGACAGTGACAGATGTTGACAGTGATGGGAAGCTGGAGCTGATTGCTGTGGACACAAGTGGGAATGTCTTGTGTTTCCAAGGTGATGGTTCAACACTGTGGTCAGCAGAAGCATCTGGGACCAGCAGTCCTGGTAGTCGCATTGTTGACACAAACATGGATGGAATACTGGATGTTGTTGTGCCAACCAGTGAAGGGTAAACATGAAGTGGGCACCAAATGCACCTCAGGTTTTCTCTTGTCTGTCAGCAGTATGCAAGCATAGATCTAATGACCTAAACAATGTTCACAGGCAGCGGACCTTTGCTTACATCTTGAGTTGGGAGTTGAAAATTTGTTCATTTAAAGTTCTTCCCTTCTTTAACCCTATGAGTGTTAAAAGTATCTTGTACTAGAAGATCCATGGACTGCAGGGACAGAAAAAAAGTTGTGCCTGATGTATGAAGTGTATCTCAAAAAACAAATCATACAGCAAACAAAAGGTGGATTAGAATCTCAAACCTAAAAAATCTTCAATCTTTTGTTGCAGTGACATTTATGTTTTTAATGGCACAAATGGGCAGCTCTTACCAAAATGGCCAGTGAAGATTGGCAAGCGAGTGGCTGCCAATATTCTAGTGACACGTTTTCGCCCTATGAAAGGACCACCTGACATCGTAACTAACAGTTTGACCTTTCCTAACATGAGCCTCCATAATAAATTTCAATTTATAGCTTGATTGTTATTGTTCGGGCTTTTTTCATTGAAATTCAAGACAAAATTTTGTCCTTTATTTGGTGAATTTAGAGATAAAATAACATGTGCTTGTGGTGAAAGAAGTAAAATAAAAAAATAAATAAAATCCATGATACATTTTGTATACATTTTGTATACATTTGATTGTCATCCTCAACCATTTACATAAGACAGAATGATGCCTGATTTTCAGGTATTTGTGGCAGATGATGGCAGCCTTCACATCATTGCTGGTGACCTGAGCTGCCAAACGCACATCAGCTTGGAGGAAACCTCTTTTGTCGAAGTAGTGTCACAAGACCTTGTGCCACTGCGTGATGGACTTGAACTACTTGTGTCAACAAAAGATGGCAGTCTTATTTGTCTTGGGTCATTGAGAGAATCTCCTCTGGAAACATTAATAGAAGACTCCCCTAGAAAAAATGCACAGTTTCGAGCCTGGCCAGGATCCCTGAAGAGTCCCAATGATTTTTCTTTCACAGAAAAGAAGGTGAAGATATATATACACACATTTTTTTTTAAATTATACTTTTTGCATGGCTAGCATAACCCTAGTGGTACTTGAAATATTTTTTCTATCTTTCCTTTTAATGCACACAGCCATTGGCTTTTCCCCTTTCATTTATTTCTTTGTGTAACGTGAAGTAGTCTGGTATTTTCATTATGTCTTTAGATAAGCTTTTTTTACTTTGTGCAGCCCTTCCTGTACATCAGCTCGGTGACACGTGACCAACAAGAAGTCACTGGCAGTAGTTTTCCCATTGTGTTTGAGATAGCCGACTTATCCACTACAAAAGAACAGACATATGAAGTTCAGGTAGACTTGATGCTCCAAGAATTCTTCAGTTTGTGATAAATGAATAAGTACTCTTTGTATGCATCATAACACACACAGACACTGTCAAATTGTCTCATTGAAGATTATACCCTTTCTTATTCTATATGTAAAGTAAATACTACTTTGAATTCAAATAAAATGAACATAGATGAAACTATAGTTATGGAATTACCTATCAGCATACCCATTTTAAATTTGTGAATAATGAAGGGAGAGGGTTAGAAATCATGTTTGGCAAGTGTGACAATCTCAGATCTCAGTGATCTGCTTTTTTTTCCCTAATAAAACCATTTTCATGTTATTTTCTCAGGTAGCCTATGGTCGCCACATATTAGCCAAACAGGTGTATCATTCAGCTGGACAATATGAACTAAATATTCCTGTATGGCCAGAGCCAGGCAAAGGTCATGTGACTGTTTTTCTGATCAATCGACATGGGCAGATATCTTCTGACTCCATCGTTCTCAGGTGACATATTGTTGACTGCAAAAAATTCTGGTTTTAGAGGATACTTCTTAAACAAAGTCTATGGTGTGGATTCAAATGGCTTTCTCTGTGTAGATATCCATCTGAACAGCGCAGTACCAATCTATACAGATACCTATCTGTACAGCACAGTTTAGATATCTGTCTTACCAGTCTTTATATTTTAAAAAATATTCAAATATCCGAAGAAATATATGCAAATAGCTTGTGATTTTCTAAAATGAATCATTATACGTATGTGACATTTGAGTCAAAGTCAGAATGGCAAGAAAGAGCATGAGTATATCAAGTGAATGCAACAGTCTGGAGTTTTCCTGTTTAAAAATACAACAGCCCACTCATCTGTTAAGTACTACCAAAATGTATTACAGATCATATGAATTAATGAGCCTCATCAGTTATTTTGTAAAAATCACACTGTCAGCTTACCATATTGTTTCTTAATCTTTGGGTTTTTATTTTTCCAGATTTAATCAATTGATTCTTCAAGATATCCAGTGGCTGGTTCTAGCCCCCTTTGTTGCTATGGTGATCACACTTTTAGTGAGCCATGGTTTTCCAGCCAAAGATTTATTACCAGTGACTTTGCCATCAAAAAAGAGATGACATGGATAATACTATGTAATGTTTATGTGTATATGTTTGTATGAAGTGTGTGTGTAGGCTTGGGGTGGGAGGTGGAAGAGAGCAAAGAATGTATGTCCATTTCTGTGTGTGTATACTTGCTTGTAGACTGCTCCATGTATATATATGTATGTATGAGAATTTTCTTCTAAATGAATTCCTGGTAACAGACCTTCATGCATTATATTTAAACCTCAGTTATCTGTATGATTTGAAATGCTAAGAGTTGTTGGAACTGTTTCGATTGTGAGATGGAAATGTGAGAAAAATGAAAAAAAGGAAGTTCTGTTCTATATTTTGTTATTAAAAAATAATTTTTATTTCCTGCAGTGTTCACATAGATGGTAGGCTAGCTAAGTCCAATAGTCATATATATGTATGTGAGTGTGTGTGTGTTTTATGCGTGTGTATGCAGATGCAATCTTTACTTTATCTTCAAACAAAAGTGAACAATTGGACATAAAACTCAGAAACATGCAGGTATAATCAATGGCATAGCTGCAAATATTACTTGCACCTCTGTAATATTTAACAAGGAAAATCAATATGGCTGTTAGTCTAACTCTACATTTTTATTCTGCAACTCAGCAGGCAGAAAGACAGATATAATATTGCAAATACCTAGATTTGCTACAGTTATTTTACAATTTTACAAAGGGACAGAATCACCAAGGATTGAGTAATTATGATGTAGAAACAAATGATGCTGAAGTCATGTGCTTGGATGCCAAATGCTTTAGATGTCCGACTCACTGAGCCATGGATAATAATTACTGAACTCCACTATTTATAAACAAGACAAATGACACTGGAACTTCCATGAAAGTAACCTCTATAGAGGGAAAGCAATTAAGCAAATTTCTTTAAAGAGAATAGCAAAAAATCATGAAGCACTGTAAGTGGTTGTACAAATCAGTTGAGAAAGAATAAATGAAACTAAGGCAAAGTCTGTATAGGTTTGCCTGATAATTAAGAAAACGAATAATGCAGAACTCGAACTTATTTTCAACTGAAATGGGAAGACTAAGTCATCATCACATGTCTCGGAAACCATCAGTCCATGGTTAAACGCCACTCCTTCCCGAAATTCGATATTCGGTGTCCAGCAGTGCCACTAAATGACAACGGACAGTTGCTTCAAGGCATCCACCTATCATAGCGACATAGCCTGCGTGCAAGTCAACGATCGAAGGATACGCGTTTGGTTTCTAGTAACATTATCTTTCGCTACAACCTGAGCGATTTCAGAAAAGCTATAGATCCGACCTTTTGAATATATTGTTTTTATACGCACGGCAGAAGTGTATCTGCCACACCCAGGCCCGCGAACTATAATTACACTCACGTGGCCAGACCTATCCCACTGACGACATGCAGTCTACATCCTCCCTTCCTGCTTGGTCCTGATTGATCAGGCAATCGTCACGAAGTCGCTCAACCCACGACACTGTACAATCCTTGAGGTGCCAGCGGCCATTTTACCGCCGTCACCGCACTTAGTTTTCTGGTGACGGGAGGAGTACGGCGGCATCTGTACCAGCGGGATTGACAAGCAGCTAATTTAGCCTGTCTTTCTTTGATTGATGAGGCTTACGGTTAAAATTAACTTAAAATTCTAAAAATTGCAATTACTCCTAAATGTCCCTCATATCGCACTGTCCAGACCATCTGACAAGAAACGTTGGTTGGGTGGGATGGGCTTGTAAAGAAAATGCAACGTTCTTGCTGATGTGCAAAAAGAAATGAATAACTGTTGTACTGTACAGATAGCTTTCCCCACAACCTTCCCGCCCTTTATCTTTTCCTCCCTCACCTCCAGTTCGATCAGGCCCTACCTGTTGGACGAATTAAGTGTGCATCATCCTGTATTAATCATCAGTTTACAAAGGAGCATCATTAATAAAAAAGCACACGCAACACCCATCCTTCTATGTTTGCAGACGACTGCTAGTTCACTTTTGACAGCTTGGTAAATGCCAGCAGAATGGGGAAACATATTTTTGCTGTTTGTTCAACAGACCGATATTTTTAAAAATTTTATCTGCTTCTAAAGATATTCATTTCAGTATGATGAGCATGGTCATTTCTCAGACCTTGGACCCCTTGAAAAGGTGACCACGATTGTAAGTGTGTGTTACAATGGTGTGCGTGTAGACTGTAGTAATATACTCTGCAAGAAAGAACAATAAACAAAAAGGTAATTCCCTGCAATCTTTAGATTGCCCAGGTGGAAACAGAACATGAAGTTGTATTGCTGCTGGGGCATCAATGGCAAAACAAAATCATTACCTCAACTCACAGTAGGTGACTGAGCAAAAATATATCAACCGTACTGTGTCCCTAATGTACACGAAAACACTCAAAAATCCAGTCGGTACTCGCAAGCCGCAAAACATTCTTCCATTGAGGGTGTAGGAGTAACTCGATCACCGACCAGGGGTAACAACAAAAGAGGATTGTGGGTATAAATAAGGAACGCGTCTGATTTGATGTTAGTATTGTAGAGTAAATATGTAATATGTCCTATCAGCACAGAATACCGATAGCACAAGAGTCCCATAGAAAGTATATGGGACCGATCTACTTAAACATGGGACACTTGTTTTCGGAATTCTGTTTTGTTCGAGTAAACACGTCACAGAAGATTGTTATAATCCTCTCCCACCTCTGTATTTTTCCCTTCCTCTAAAACAAACCCACTGGCATCGACATGCTCTGAACAAGACCGAGAGTGGGAGTGGGTGTCTTCTGTTGGTGTTACAATTGTTGTTATAAGTGCTGTCCGCCCCCCTCCTCTCTCTCTCCCTTGCAGACACACTCAGACATAAGAAAACTGCATAAAAACTGGAAAATATCAGAGGTGAACATTACTGTAATCCTCTGTCACTAACAGCGTCACAAAAGCACCTGCTGAGCTCGACACCTGGATGTTTTCATGTCCCAAAGAGTCTGGACAGAGTCGTGAACACAAGAACCCGATCCCGTAGAAAGACAACCCACTGCGCTCCTCACTCGAGAAGCTGGACAGCACAGATGGCAATGTCCCGTCCCTGTGTGTAGATGGGCAAGAAAGCTGCCTGCTTCCTTTGTGACATCTTACCGCTCACCTGTCTCACCTCATCAGGTAGGAATCGTCACGGCGAGCATGAGTCAAGTTGAAATCATGTGATCAGAGTCCAGCGTCCACTCCCCGTCATCGAACCCTCGCGCCCACTCGAGCGGAAAGTCACACTCTTCCTCATCCAGCGATTAGGGAGGTGATTGATGGCCTGCATATAAAAGACGGCGACAAGGCATTACCAGCTAAAACACAAGCTCTCTGCCCAGAACACGAAAAGCGCGGGGTGGACCAAGAGACAGGCACGCCACCTAAACTTCAAGAACTTTTCTGCCTGTGAAAACTGAGGTGACCACAATGATTGCTGCTCTCACTTTGCTGCTGGCTGGGTGTTTGAACTACGGCGCAGTAAGTAGTGGACCGCAGATTACTAGAATCGTGGTCCGTTTTCAGGTCTATTTTATTGTTCAAATACGTCTATATATATCTCTCTATGGGATTAAAACAACTTTCAGAATTATTTTTTTCCGGAACGGAGAGCCTGCTTAAAGTATCTCGCACAGTGATTATTCTTTCCTGTTTTACATCAACCTGAACAAAAATATATTTTCTTTAGGAGTATAACTCATTACGAGACTTATTTTTATAATAAAAATTAAGCCACTGATTTATACCGCTCCGTACATAACCCGCTCCATTGCCCTGCTACTCAACTTTGTCTTCCGGTCGCCCCTTGAAACGCAGAAAAATTCAAATCTTTGTGGAAGAAGAAAGAATGGATCAGTTAAAAGTGTCATGTGCAATTTCTTTTCTTTTAGAATTTAACACCTTACCCTCCACAATTAATGCTTTAGAAAGAGAGATTTCCAAGACCAAATTTATTTTGCCAAACCTGCGTAGTATAGTCATTAGCGAATTTCGTCCCAATCGGCTTTATACTTACTTTTCCAGTTCCCTTTCTCGAATTTTTAAAAAAACTTGTCGGGGTAGTAATATACAAACGAAATTTCCAACCGATCCAAAATCTGAAAATCACAAGAATCCAGTAGGTACTCGCAAGCCGCAAAACATACATTCTTACACCTAGTGTAAGTATCTTAAGAACACCATCTGCTATTTGTATAATTATAATTTTAATTAGTGCATAGACTTTATAATTCCAAACACTAATCTCTATCATTTATAACTAAAATAGTGATTAATTTTGGGAATATTGAATGCAGTAATGTACTTTTTACTTTCAAGGAATATGGCACGCAGCAATGTTTTACTTTCAGGGAATATGAAATGTAGTAGAAACAGAGGCAGGAGTCTTGCGTATTTGTCACACTCGGTGGGATTACCCGAGAGTACGCTTGCGTTTATTTTATAATTAAATATTTATATTAATTGAACGAAAGTAATAAAATAGCATCCTAAATGTAGAACTTAATATAGCTTTCATTTGACAATTAAAAGAAAATGTATCAGAGACGAAACAGAAACTGTAGCTTTTCCCACAGTCGTAAACATTTTTGCAGTGTTTCATTACTGAGTGCGCCTGCGTGCCTATACTTTTAAAAAAGGCCAAAAACGGCTCAAAAAGAAAAACTCTAGATTTACATTATTTTATATTGTTTTGATATAATTTGTTTTACCTTTGCTTGAAATTCCAAAAATGTTCTTTTTTTACACGTCCCACAAGCCATGGAAACGATCAAATCAAAGATGGTGCCCAAAACAAATTTAATAGCATATAACTTTTTCTGTTGTAGGTAAACTCTACATTTTTTTGTTAACTAGTTAACTGAAATAGAGATCCACTTTTTATAAGCCTCTGATCTAATGAAGGTGTTTAATGGAAAATATAGTCACCTCTGAATTTTTCCTAATATAACTTAAACGCGTATTTAATAAAATTGTTTATGTATTTCACTTATACAAAAGTAAACGTGTGTCCCAATGTTGACTAGGCTGCAAATTAATACACATTAATTAAAAATTATGTTTGCCAACATAAAAATTATAGGTTCATTTGGTTATCTAGAGATTCAATGTTCACCAGCTTCATACCTATCTTATGTTCAACTCAGTCTTCATAGCAAATAAACACTAACAATGTTGTCGCTAAGGGGCAAGAACAAGTCCAGGAAAAATGACTCGATTATTCCCCGTAAGCATGGCTGTGTTCTGAGGAAACGGTTTTCTTTTGCAGGCACAGTATCCTTTCAACACCGGCGGGCAGCAAGGCACATTTATCAACCCTCTGGGAGCTCAGCCTCAAGGTCCCGTGACCACGAACATCGGATTCGCCAACCAACCCACCAACGTGGGTACCTCCCTGGGTAGCTCTTTCGTTGGTGGTGTCAACCCCCAGGCAGGTTTCGGGACAGGGTTTAATGGTGGGTTCGGGACAGGGTTTAATGGCGGGTTTGGGGCAGGCCAAGGTTTCGGACCCTACAGTGCGGCCTTTCTCGGTATGAAAGGGTTCGGGGCAGGGGCCGCTTTCAACCCCGCTCTTCTGGCCCTGGCTGGAAAGACTCTGGGGATCGGACCAGGTCTTCTCCCGCAAGAAAAAGAAGGTAGGCAGTATAGTAATGCAAGCTTTCTTTAGACAACTCTGAGTTTTGTTTGTTGCTGTTTTATTTAGTCCTGTATGTGTTCATCCTGTTTGCGAGAGAATGGAGGCAAGCCATTAACTTAGTGTCAATGTTCAAAAGTTCAGTTCAAGATTTCGATAGTTATTTTTAACAAACCTTTTTATTCTCTTCTTTAGAACCACGAACCCTGACGTGCTTTCGTCTAGAGAAGCATCCGAAAGCTCCAACCAAAGTCATGTCTGTCACTGTCACTGAGCAAGTGGAAGCAAACCCTTACTCATTCCTGGTGAGAATTGGTATAAACAAAAGTTACAAAGCAAGCACACTAGTTTTGAAGTATTTTATATCTTTATGTATGCACATACACAAAAAGCTACAATCAGTATGTCGGCGGCACAGTGTGTCTACGCGCACGCGTGCATCGTATTGAAGCACTGAGTGATCGTCCATGCTTTGCAATAAAGTTTGCACACTTTGTACAATTTTAAATTTATGAGATCAATATTTAGGAAAAATCTTTTCAAAAGACCAGGTAGAAAAAAGGAGGGGGATGGGGGAGACTGGCTAAGGATGAGCGG
>SRHC01003751.1:0-37683 GCA_004794325.1 Pomacea maculata | reverse complement strand
GCTTCCGGCATCATATCAATAGGGATGTTGATACACGTACTCCATTACCCAGGCCCCGCGCGGATGGTCGGCCCCAGGCCCCGCGTTTTCTTAACGGTTCCTAACGCCGCCTCTGCCTGTATGTGTTCATCCTGTTTGCGAGAGAATGGAGGCAAGCCATTAACTTGCATCATGATGTGGTTATTGTGAATATTTGTCCTCACATCATACCGCTCTTTACAATGCACATTTAGAACATCCTTAATTGAAAAGGCTAGCTCATAGACTATTCTCCCTGAAGGCAAAGACTTAACTGTTGTTCACAGACCTGCCAGAAAGCAGGCAGCGACGTAGAGAATTTCTTGCTTTCTGTTCACTGCTCCTGAGACCATATCCTGTTGTTGATTAGGTTTCTAGTTCGCCGGCTAGTGTCAATGTTCAAAAGTTCAGTTCAAGATTTTGATAGTGATTTTTAACAAACCTTTTTATTCTCTTCTTTAGAACCACGAACCCTGACGTGCTTTCGTCTAGAGAAGCATCCGAAAGCTCCAACCAAAGTCATGTCTGTCACTGTCAGTGAGCAGGTGGAGGCAAACCCTTACTCATTCCTGGTGAGAATTGGTGTAAACAAAAGTTACAAAGCAAGCATACTAGTTTTGAAGTATTTATCTTTATATATGCACGTACACAAAAAGTTACAATCAGTATGTCAGCGGCATAGTGTGTCTACGCGCGCGCGTGCATCGTATTGAAGCACTGATCGATCGTCCATGCTTTGCAATAAAGTTTGCACACTTTGTACATTATTAAATTTATGAGATCAATATTTATGAAACATCTTTTCAAAGGACCAGGTAGAAAGAAGGAGGGGGATGGGGGAGACTGGCTAAGCGGGCGGACCGCCAATCACATCCTCTTCCTGTTTTTGCACACGGAAACTAAGATGGGGAACGTTTCATAACCAGACTCCATCATGGCGCGCGAGATAGATCGACTCAAACGTCGCTCTGGGGAAAGAGGGGGACCGTCTCATCCGGGCGCCAAAACTGTCCCCTGGGGAAACATGATGTGAAGCGACACATGTTCCCCTTGGGGCTGCTTTTTTTCTTTCTAAACGATTATCTTCGCTTGGTTTAAGGTGTGGCTTTAGGTACACGAACACTTCACGTTGACCCATGCAATACGACCCTTAGCAAGTAGAATACCGTTCTTTAGATTAATAAATATTTGAAATAATAATTAACATGTCCCTGTTCATATCACTATAATAGGTAACATGTCAAGAGATTATTTTATTAATTAATTTGTTTTTTCTAGCTAAATAGAACACTTACTGTACTAAAAAATATGTAAGTGCGACCGTATATGGCATCATGTTGTTTTACGGTCGTTGCCGCAGTTCCAAGGTCCAGCCAAGTCGAAAGGCCTGTCGATGACTGTGGAGGCCATGCTGACCGACGTGTATGGCGCCGCCAAAATTGTCCTCACGGAACGTGGCGCCGTGTCCGCAGGCTGCAACACCCAGTCTCTCGGCCCCGCTCTCTCCGTGTAAGCACTGTTCAGTCGTCACAGTTGTGTCATTATGTTGACTCATGGATCTGTGTTTAGGACATCTTTGTTGTGACCTGTTTGTACTGTTTAGTAAACATTACGTCTTCGTGGTCGTTTCACTGTTCAGTAGTTACTACGTCCC
This sequence comes from Pomacea maculata, assembly GCA_004794325.1. NCBI lineage: Eukaryota > Metazoa > Mollusca > Gastropoda > Architaenioglossa > Ampullariidae > Pomacea > Pomacea maculata. The sequence continues at coordinate 36,011 of SRHC01003751.1, read as the reverse complement.
TGTCGTTATGGGTTCGTGCTGTTTCCCGTCCCCTGATGTGTGTGTATGTGTGCCTTATGCTGCTGCAAATGTACATGTAACTTGTGGTAAGACAACCAAGATCTGACACGCAGAAAAAAACACCTCGTTCAGAAAACAAGGGGATATGACAGCCACTGAATGATTGACCAGAGTGACTGAAAACCCACGGACAATTTGACTGCAGAACAAGTTCCAAGATGTTAAATTGATGTTATATTTGAAATCGAAGCGGCTTTCCCTCATACATACAAGCATGCTTGAATTCTGTACAGAAATAATGGTGGACCTCAGCAGCTGCCCTACTTGGGGCTCCCCTACCTCAGCCCCTTCGGCAAAAAGGAGAAAGAGGACGGAGTAGTGGGCACCATCACGCTCCTCCCCAACCGCAAGAGCGCCATACACGTGGACAACCTGGGTCCCTCCTTCCAGGACCTCTCCTCCCTCGCTGGCAGGGGCGTGGCTGTGAGTGTCTCTCTTTGGAGGGAAGTAGTACTTGTTCCTGCTGATGCTGTTTGCATGATTCGATTTTCCTAGACAGACGTTTAAGATATTTTTTTGTCAAGACTGTGTCTCATTTTCCTAAAAAAAAAAAAGCCGCGTCTGTGTGTGCGTGCATGAATGTGAGAGTTTTAAGACTCTAGACAGAGTGTGAAGAGAACAAGGAAGTGAGTGAGAATGATACTCGTGTCTGGTGGTACTGCTGTCCTCCGAATGTTTGTCTATGTCACATTCATAAACGACAAATTAAAGTGATGTTTTACGGCGCAGCACCTAATGCAAGTTTCACTCTCAACACGACTCTGAAAATGAGAAAGACCATATTTCTCACACTGTCCCTCGCCAAATGACACGAGGTGCCCTGTCATGTTCTGTCATCTTCATTCCAGTTGGTGAGTTACCTGGACACCGACCACTATGGCCGCTCCACCATTCGCGGAGAGGCTTTGTTCTGCTGCTCACTGGAGTGGGACAACAAGCCTCGCTCGTTGCACGAAGAGTAAGTATGCGAGGGCTGTGACTTAGTGTCATGTACACCAGCCTGTGACCTCACATTCCTCCTGTCTCCTAGAGTCTCTCTGACGTCATTTGCCTTGCAACGCTCGCAAACATGGCGCCTTTACAACGCGTCTCAGCTCAAGTTCTTTTTCGAGAAAATAGTGTCACCAACAATCACGCTGATTTGTCCACCTTTCTTTGTATTGCATGTTAAACTTTTGTTGAGCCTTAGCATAAGATATTTGTTACCAAATGTATGTCCCTTATATCCTAAATGCAGCTGACTACATAAGCTTACGTTTTATACACGAACTGCATACACATCAACAGACCTTTTTCAAGGGTAACCAATTAACACGTACACTTTATCTGTTAGCTGGTTAGAATATGTGGCGTCACACTGTCGTTATTACTAGTAATTTCCCACAGGGGTTTCTCTGTTGATATTGCAGATATCAAAAAAAGGGAGGACCCGAAAGGTACGACGGAGAGGGCGATGGTCCCGTCAAAGTCGCATAATGTTGGAGATACAGAAACTAGCACGCAATCTGAAAAATATACTGAAAAATACAATAAAAACAGTTTTATTCATAACGATTTCCCTGCCTACTCCACTCAGATTGCTCAACCAACTCAAGTCGAAGACTTGTTTACCTTTCCGAAACAAATTGCCGATACAGCTACTGGACAAAAAAGTTTTATAACTCCCAAAGAACAAAACTACCCCTTCGATCTCCATCAGAAACAGATCTTCCCAGAGTTCGCAGAAGAAACAGCCGCCAATGTACTTCAAGACGACAAAAAGGCACTCCCGTCACACCCTGGTGGTACGCAATACCCGGAGCTCGTGTCTAAGAACCCTCCGGCGAGTGACCATTTGAAAGACCCAGTGTACACCGCACGTAACGAAGAAGAATCTGAACATGGCGTCTTTATAAACAAAAAGAAAGCGATAAACCAAGATTATGTCGACACCATATCCTCCCCTGCTCTTGCGAACCCGAAAAGCGACTGGCTACATGGAAATCTAGAAGAAACGGAGCACTCTTCAGCCTCAGCCACCGGAGCCAACTCTTATTCAAGCCATGATGCTACCCGGAACTTTCCGCCAAAACATGATACTTTTGCGGACGCCGCTCCAAAAGGTCTGAGTGACTATGAAGAATTTTTAAGAAGGCAGCTGTTCCGGGTTGATAATTCACGCAAGTGGCTCGAGGAGTCGGGATTCTCCATACCTACCTCCGACGTTCACAACAGTTACGGTCGTTAACACAACCTACAGTACTGACGCCGTTGGGTTCAGCAGTTACCTGCAACCGCTCAAGTGCAGAAGGGAGAGCGTGACTGGTGGGAAAATCTGCGAATAATGCTGAAATCTGTAAGTGCATTGGTACAGAAAACAAGAAAAGCCTTGGATAGTAATATTTTCATAATTATTTCAACCCTTCCCCCGTAATAAAATACGTCCTTCCCTCCAACCAACCACCCCCACAAAAATTACGACGTTGGATTGATTCCAAAGAACCGAGACTTTGAAAAGAAAAAAGTGAAATTAAAATATACGTTATTTATTCAATTTCAAAATAGAAACTTTGTCCGTGTTCAGGTACCAGGAATTAGTTTAGCACCAGGATTTAGTTTTACGCCGGATACACTCCATTTCACGAAGACGTGCCACGTGAAGAACACTGGCGCGAAAGCTGACTAACCATGCATGACTCATGTCTTTGGTGAGCGGTACTGCACACAGCAAGCTGTTAATAAAATGTTCTTCATTCTTTACCTTAGTTCCATGCATTCTTGAATAAAATAAAGATCTCAAAACAGATTGACCTATAATAAAAGAAATAAAGAAAGAGGAAAAAACTGAAAGAGATATTTTTATGTGTGTGTGCACGCGTAGTTGATCGAGTAAGTTTGTGCTTCATGCCTATAGAAGGGTATTAAGCGCGCGCACACACATATATACATAGATTCTCACAGCCCTTCTTTCCACACACATACCTGACAAAAAATACCTGCACATATGGATCTTGAAGTCTGAAAAGTTAAAGAGGGAAAGGCTTTGAGCCATCCCTCGGAGACTGTACACTCAAGTAACTGCACACGCAAAACGCAAAGTTGGAAGCGGGCCATGGACTACAGGCAACCATTCAGCTTTAATTTAAGTTAAGCTGTCTTTAAGATGAATTGAAATTAAGGACAAACGGCTTAATCACACCGTATCCAAACATATATATCCATCACTTTGTGTTTGTGTCGTGGGGACTTTGCAAGTCGTATTTAATGTCTGTCTACGCCTTTACGGTGTGTGCAAATATGTGTCTTCTCATAAAGAGCTTTGAGTCTGTCTTTGGTGGTGAAGAAAAGCCCTTAATAATAGCAATATTAATACATACACAATAACAGCTCAATAATAATCACTATTTTACAATTTTCAGTTAAAGTTGTAGACAATTTGTGCCTTGTTTGAAAGGACAAACACCACTGTTAAAAACAAAAACAAAAAACCCCAACAACAACAGAGGCAGAGTTGAAAATGTGGAGGGGAACAGGGCCAAGGTGATGGCCGTGCGTTTGTTTACAAAAACCAGGCCATTGGACGCGGTTGCTCGCACCACGGATAATAACAATAATGTGTGCACTTGTATCCCGCAGCATCACGACCAAGATAGGTCGCACTCTGAGCAGTAATGATAAAAGTAATGATAAAAGGAACATAATATATATGAATACAGATGTCTCCCCGCACTATAAAGCTTCTGATGCTGGGATCACGTCGGTTAACGGCAATAATCTCCTGCACGCTTCTTCCTCCTTCTGAGCAAGAGTGAGAATCCAGACCAACTGAAGGTGTACTTACACGTGCTCAGATAGATGTCTGATAGACATCAGAGAGATGGTGTGTGAATGTTTTTATGTTTTGTGCGAGTGTGAACGCACGCGCGTGCATCCGTGCTTAACTGTCTTTTCTCAACGGATGTCAACGTTCAGTCTTTCCCCTCGATGAGTGCATGCAGTAGAAGACGACGATGGCGACTTGCTAACCTGTTTTTGTTCTGCTGCAGTCAGGACCCTCACTTCCACCTGTGACGCATGCAACTGCTGCATGCAGCCTTGACATCGGGACCATAATATATAACGTACGGGGTGAAAGGTCGGGACAACAGTACGTCTGTACTCTAAACGATATTTTTCAAGAAGAGAAAAGCGTAGGGAAAGAACTACTCATGACAAAACAAGTGAAGTGCAGAGAGAGGGATGAGTGGAAATAAAGTGTCATTTACGTATTACATGCTCCATCCATCTTTCGCCAAATTTACAGTTACGAATAAGAAAAGCCTAATTTCAAAAGTAAAATAAGCAGCTTAACCACCAACATCTCCTGTTACATGTTCCAGTCATCCAATCAGCCACTTGGATAGACCCTCGGGAATTTTATTTTTCTTGTAATACCAGTCTCGAGTGACGAGCTAAAGCATCAAGAGTCCGACGACACTAAGTACAGTTGGTGCTGTGCTAACATATTCACCAGCCATAGCACGACAGGTGGCCATTAATGTTGAAGCACGAAGTACTCAGAGGACGTGTAACTAGTTTTTAACCCGTCCATGCGCACCTCAGGAAATCTTAGCGTCCAGCAGTTGGATTCGAACAGAGTGCGAGTGAACGAAGGTTATCTTCTGTATAATACTATGAGAGGTCGGTGCAGTCGCCAGACGGTCTAACAGCGAGTTTAGCGGCGGGTGCAAGGCGGGTGCATTGTCTGTGTGTGGTGCAGGGTTCGAGACATTCCACGTCGACGCACCGAGTGTGGAAACATTCCCGTTCTCAGCCTCAGGACTAAAGAGACAGTTGCAAAATGGAGCTGAATAGTTTGGTGAACTGGATCCTGCCTGTTGTCCTGGCTGTGGTGATTCTGTTACTACTGTATATGTGAGTACCTACGTGACATGTCAAATAAAGTCAGCGTGAATGATGCGTTTGTCACTTTACGGGACTGTTCTTTAGTTTATATTGCGCGAGGTTTCAATATCACCCCCTCCTCCTATCATAAACACCTGTGCATGAAAAACGTCACGACCAACCTTAATTTCCTATCAGTTAATCTCTTGTCTATGTTGATAGCATGAGTATACATGTGTGTGTGTGACGAACTCGTGTCGGGTGCTGGGAATTTTCAACAGTACTTTGTTTTAAAAATACCCTGGAGACGCAGCCCCAGTTTCAGTTACCACCAGTAGGTGGGCTTTTGATTTAGTAGAGGACGAGATTTTGCAACCATCTTGCTACGTACATTAGAAACAACCTATGAGTAGTCCAGCAACAACAACAACAACAACAACAACAACAACAACAACAATATGCGATGATTTAATTATTTTGTAGCGATGTAGGAAGGGTCTCTGCTTCCAACACAGCTACCTGGTTTCCACTCTTTTGGTCACCAGGAAAGAAATTATGATTGCATTTGATAGGCTACAATCTTGTTTTGCACCCCTCCCAGCAGGTGATTATTAACCCACCAGACATTGAGGTTATCGTCCACAAAGACTGTAAATAAATACACTTGTACCATACTTGTTTTGTGTCGATATTATAAAACTCTAAATATCCTTACATCCGCTTATAGAACGTGTTCACTCTATTACTGTGTCTCTCTCTCTTTCATACACCCCAACACACACACAAGAGACGTTATAAACACTTGCACACACAAAAAATGATCCAAGAGAGACTTTGAACGACACAAGTGACAGATTTTGAAAGGGCAAACTCGCTACCAGTGAGTGTGTACGGGATGTGACCCTGCTAAGCAAAAAAGAGCGGTGGATCCAGGTGTTCGAGATGAAGTGCTTCAGGAGACTTCTCTGAATCTCCTACAGAGAGAGAAAGACGAACGACTTTGTAGGCAACCTAGTCAGAGCCCAGGACCTTCTGCTCACGACCGTCAAGAAGTAAAATCTTGAGGTTCTGTCCCCCTGTCTAAAATTGTCCTGCAAGGTACGTTGAAGGCGGCGAAGTCGTAGCAAACAAAGAAAAGGTTGAGGGACTAACTTGAAGGATTGGACAGGCTGTTCTTTGGGGGGGGGGGAACTTCTCTGGCGGGTAGATAACCGGACCCGCTGGCGTGAGCTCACCTCGCGATCAGACTGTTCCCCTGCTTCTGGTTCGTGGAAGAACGCCAATCGTGGGACGAACTGAACTGAACTAGCACAACTGCAACGGATTTATGAGACTGAATGAATAAACCAAAAATTAAAAGAAAAATGAATGACTACGCTAAACAATATGTCTGTTTGATTTCAAGCCGTTGTTGTGTTGGTGTACTTTCCACATGCAAAACAGCCAATAAAAGATTTTGTGATATTAAAGGACAACTGTTTGGGGAAGAAGACAAATGTTATTCAACTCTGCAACAGGATGCTGTTTCATCTTTAATGACAGAGGACGACAGCAAAACACAAGTGACCAGTGTGTGCTCATCTTAGCCTCTAGTTTGTTTTTACCGTTTGCAGTTTTATTTCAACGATAAATGTGATTGAAAGAAATGACAAAGTAGCATGACGATTGCAAGGATGGCTTGAGAGATATGAACCAGATATAGTTATTATTTACCTGTAACATCACCTACAATTATTATTGTATAATTATTGCTTTATGTCGACACGACATTCCATTTCTCTATGGATCAGGTACGGAACGTGGACGTACACAAAATGGCACAAGTATAATATTCCAGGACCAGCACCTGTCCCCTTTTTGGGAAACATGATTGATATTTGGAAGAAAGTAAGTTGGTTTTGATATTCGGTCTTAGCTTGATATGATTACAACGTGTGTCTGAAGTGTTTCACAACAAATAAAATAACTAACAAATGCTTCGAAGAAAAAAAAAACGAGGAAAAGTTATAGTATGGAAATAATTTACAAGGATAATGGGAAATGTAAACAAAATTATGTAGATCAGTCTGAAACAAAATTGGGAATTGAGGGTGTGTCGACAAAGGATTGATTTTCAGTTTACAAGATGGTGTACTTATTCTTTCAGGGCTTATTCAATGCTTTGCTTGACTGGAGGAGCAAGTATGGCAAAACATTCGGGTAAGTTACTGTGTGTAGTCAATAACGATGACGACGATGGCGACGACGAGGATGATGATACATTAATGATAGCGTAAATACATAAAAAGGGATCATCAGTTGCAACTGGTAAGTCGTTGCCGTGCTAGCGTGCTTGGGGTGGGGAGAAGGGTATGTGCGAAGGTAGGGTCACGGTTTATAGTTTCTAAATCATGAAACAGGAGTCTTATTCTTGACGCTTTCTGAAGATGTTTGTTTGTGTGTTTGTTGTAGCGTCTACTTCATGCGTGACGCCATGCTGCTCACAAACGACATTGACATTCTAAAGGAGGTCTTCGTCAAAGATTTCTCTAATTTCTCAGATCGGGTAAACTATTCTTTGTACACTTTAGTTGCCATTTTGGTGGACGGTTTTTAAATAGTTTACAGCATATCATCGTTATTACACGCCTTAATCATTTTTATTCGCTAGCTAAGACACAGGCTGCTAAAACGTGTAACATTAGAAAACAAAAATTTTACAACAAATAAATTGTGTAGATTCAATTGTTCTACGTCGCTGAATTCAAAATCTTCCTATCTTCGTTGTCTTTGAAAAAATTATGTTTGTTGGTTTTCAGAATGGTTTTCTCCAAGTTATGTAGTTGTAAACATATGATATTAATAATAATCGGAACCTTTCTCTCTTAAATATATATTATATATATAAAACAAAAAAGATTTCGGCTATTTTTATAGGCTTTTATGTCTAGTCTATTTTGATCAGAATCACTTTATTGAATAGGGTAACGGCCATGTTGAAGGGGTAGCATAACAAAACCATCAAAGGTATATAAATTAACTGTGCAACAGGCAATAGGATTGTAATCAACACGAAAGTATTTACATTTTAACAAACATCACTGGGCTTTTTTTCCAAAAATAACTTTGGATCAGATATAATGTTTTTCATAGTATTAAGTACTTGTATTTCGTACTTACATACTTTCTTTTTCTAAAATAGTGTTTTAGATTCCTTTCTCTTTGATATGTAAGATAATTTAGCACTGGTCCTTTGGATTTTGGCGAAGGTTAACAATTTCTTTTTATAAGTAGCTTCTAGGCATTTCTACATTCGAAATCAAACCAAACGTTCTTTCTGCTATATCTATTGCTACTCCTTGTAGTCCTCTACATGTAACTCCCAGGTAGTCTGAGACCTTCATTAGACTTAGGTAGTGCTTGGACAAGATTGGTTGCGTCATCCAAACACATTTTTACTTCCTCTGAATGTAGTCTTAACTTAAACTGCTCTAACTTAGCATTATTCATGACAAATAGTCATAACCCTTCTATTTCACTTTGAGGTTGGCATCATCAAATTCATGCTAAACGTGGAGCGCAACATTTGGACCAAGTCCTCGGGATAACATTACAAGTTTTGCATTTTTAAGCAAAGACTTCGACACCATAGTACAAGCTATCACGATGCATTATGTGCTAAATACATATATGTAAAACCAGAGGAAAGTCTCTAATAATGAATCCATTAGCAATAAAAAGTTGAAGTTAATTACAGACTCGTAATAAGTATTTTAAAAATGAATTTATCACAGTAGTTGCTGAGGTTCAATTATACTGTTTACTAATTTCGTGATTGGTGGGAATGTGTGCGGTGGACACATTTCTAATGTCTTTGTATTTCGTATACCTGCGAGCAGTCACAGATTCCAAGGCGTCCTCTAAACTACCCGATTAACCACAGTCTGCCGTTTGAAAACGGAGACAACTGGCGGCGAATGCGTCACACCATGACACCAACATTCAGCACCAGCAAGCTGAAACTTGTAAGGAATGGTGTCTTTATGAAAAGGACTGTCACAGACAGACAAGCAAGCACAAACACACAAGCGCGCACGCGAATGATTATTATGAGAAGAAAATGCTGGATGAGAAAAAGAAAGACAAGAGACTACATCACATTATTTGCAACCTTTCTGGAAAGTTTGCTGGTAACAGTTACATGGCCATGCAGCAAGTTAACTACCATTCGTGTGTTGGCGACATTAACAGCCAACGAGAATTCTGCACTTCATAAGAAGTGACTTTTCTGAAAAGATTTTAAAAAATTGAACTCTTGTCTTATTGTTTCCAGATGGGTCCCTACATCAACCGGTGCTGTGACAACCTCTCCAGCGCCTTGCAAAGACTCTCAGAGAAACGGGAACTTGCGGATGTGAAAAGGTTTGGCGACATCTGCTTGTACTGGAGATGACATTAAGAGTGTATATATCTGGTTATGTATGCGTCCGTCCCCTTGTACATTACAGATGCTGCCTTGTCCAGTCTAACGTCAGTGGTGGACGTGGCGTAAGATATTGCATGTCTTCTTGTCTTGTCTGTTAGGATCTTTCTTCACACACATACACACACGCTTTTATACACTAACACGTGCTCACATGAAAAACCAAATATGCACATACGCCAGCGCAAATGTATTCTTCTCTATATTTCAAGTATGTTCTTTGTGTTCTAGAATATTCGGAGCCTACACCATGGACGTGATTGCTGGAACAGGCTTTGGCCTTAAAACTGACTCCTTGCTCGACGAAAATAATCTTTTCTTAAAAGCTCTGACAAACATGTTCCAAAACACTAGTAGTATGAGCTGGCGTTCTGTACTTCTGTGTGAGTATACAATGAAAATTTTAGCTTATTTGTTTTCGGGGCTACCCACCTCTCTCTTTCTGCCCGTCATGCGATGTGTATGTTAGAGAGAGAGAGAATGTGAGTGGATACCTCAGCTGAGGGATTTTTGCTTCTTTACTCGTTTCGTGTTTAAAACTGTAAACGAACATCAGCGGAATCTAATGAAAAAAAAACCCAATCACTACGATAATCATAATTATAAATCACCATTCGTTTTATTGAAACAACAGAACAATGTGTTTCTTTAGAAAAAAGTTGATGGTTATTTAAAACTTAAAAAAATATAGTAATGACACGTTGCGAATGACAGTATTATTTGATGAAACGCTGAAGCTCTTCTGATGGTGGGGAAGTTAGATAATTTTCCAGGCGCTATACCATCCTCTGATTGCTTCCAAAGGAAAGGGGGACAGATAAATCTTTGCAGGTAGTGCCGACATGACAAGAAGCATTGATTCCTAGTAGTTTATCATTGTCGTCATTAGTAGGACCAGCACATACCTCTTTGCATTCTGGGCAAAACATAAAGCTCCAAAATATATCTTCCACTCCCAGAAAAATCTTCTAATAATAACTCACTGAACAATAACAACAGTTGAATTTCGAACGCCTGTACAAACGGTAGTCCAGAGAGGGATCCATCTTTCGGATGCACACCGCTGAAGAAAAAATCCTAATTCGCTTTCCTTATAGAGTTCTGAGTAAAATCATTGACATGCTTTTTCAAGTCAATGAACTCAAGGTAAAACTTATGATTGATAAAAAACTGTATCGATTGTAGACTATGTATACTTATCCCTGATCCCCTTACTTGAAGCAAACTGAGATGGGGCAGCCAGGATTCCAGATTTAAATAATTTAAAATAATCTGCCTAATGGTATACTCCTGCCCAGTTTAGTGATAGTCAAACATAAAGCAACAAAACTTCTTGTTTCAGCACTGTTTCCGTTCCTCCGCCGGATTTTCCAACTTCTCCAGATTAGTGAAACTCCTTCCGAGTCGTTGTTCACTGTCTACCGAATGATTGACCAGCTCATTGAAGACAGGAAGAAGAACGGCGCCAACGTAAGTAGTGTAATCATTGATATAAATGATAATCACATTATGAGGATACGACTGATGCAATTCACTCTATTGATAAAATTACTCTCCATTCACCCGGGTTTATCGTACCCAGCGCTATCAACAGAGTACCTTAACATTACAATAATTGAAACATCCTTTGATTGTTTCTTTTTTGCCATTACGTCTTCCTTGTCTATATTATCGGCGAAACTATTGTGATCACATCACTCTACATATTAACATGCACTTATTTCAGGAGCGAGTAGATTTACTGCATCTGTTGCTGGAAGCGGAGGCTTCGGAAGCCGACATTGCAGCCAAACCCCAGGACAGACGTGAGTAGGACAACTCTGATGCTCACACAAAGTGATGAGTTTAGTGCCCAGATATAAATCTGTTGCTAAGTTTGGAGCCACAAGATATACCCTCAGATCCCGTCTGTAGCCACAACTAATCAGTTGATTATGCGGTCAGTATTTTTAACAGCCAAAACTAATTTACGTGCGACGTCTTCAAATTAAATTTTTAGTTTCCGATCTCAAGTGCACTTTGAGTTCGCTGTTTGGACTGAATGATCGACTTGCCACTCAAGACCGGGCTTTAGAAGTTAAGCCAAAATTAACGTCAAGTCCAATAAAAGAAATCATCTGCAAACCAGGATTGAAGATAAATCTAGCAGTTTGTAACAGACGCTAACATTATCGATGTCGTTATCGATATTGTTAATCTTCTTTTTGTTGAAAGCACATATCTCTATGGCAATGTGTACTGTGTCTGGCTGAAATAAGTTTAACTTAGAAAGTTAATGTCTGATGTCTGCATCTGTCATTGTTAGAGCTGACGCGAGTCGAAATCATCGCACAAGGTATGGTCATCTTTATCGCCGGCTACGAAACGACGGCGACGACGCTACAATACATGTCCTATTTGCTGGCCCTCAATCCCAACAAGCAGGAAAAACTCTACAACGAGATCATCGCCGCTATCGGTGATGTAAGTGATGCTGTAGTGAAAGACGTCTTTACGTGTTGACCTTTCCACCGAGAATTTATTCTCTTTTATCTGACACATGAAAAGGTTTGCAGTGCCTGAGGACAGTCAACTCCTTCACAGTTAGCACTTAGAAACACATGAATAGCTAAGTTTAATCAGCAGATCAAAAATAGGAAGCAATGGTAAATACTTCGAAGGTATTAAAAAAAAAGAAAAGTATAATACACGATTACACGAGGAATAATAAATATCAAATAAGTTCAATAAAAGATTATTTGAAGAATAAAAAAAAACTCATTTCCGACATCGGTCCAATGGACCAAGTGTTCTTATATTGTTGTTTACAGGCCCCGCCTACTTATGAGAACGTGATGAACATCAAGTACCTCGACAACGTACTCTGGGAAACGCTTCGCTATTTTCCACCTGTTCCCATGTGGGTTTTCGTTAATAAGGATTTTTGTAGTTCTGTAAACTTCTGAAAAATGAGATTTATTCGTATACACAACCTAAACTAGAACCGTAACCGTCCAAACAGTAGTGGCGAGGGGGAGACAATCCCAGAATTTATCCCTCTTGAGGACCAATAGCCCCTGACACACTATGGCCAATAATGACATTTTTGGGTCACTGATGATGAATGTTTGTTAGTAATGACCTGTTTCAAATAGCGTTAATCTATTCTGATGGGGAAAATGTAGTTAGGAGAATTGCTTTAAGCGAATCGGAGTCAAAGAACCAAGAATTAAAGCTTTTGCTAATTATCTTACTTACCTTTGGTGTCCAGTCTTTCAAATTCACGTTTATCGGCGTTCTCTCAGATTCAAGACTATTATTCAGATCACAGAATCCTGTTGCAGGATCGGACGCCGAGCAGCTGACGCCCGCACAATCAAAGGTGTGCATATTGAGGCTGGATCCTGCATTGGCGTGCCAGTCTTCGCCTTCATGCATGATGAAGAAATCTTCTCTGACCCTGAAAAGTTCATTCCAGAGAGGTAAACACGTAGATAAAAAGCTGACAATATGTTCACGACTTTCTAAATCCCATCTACCTCTTTCAAAAACACTTGGAGTCATAGTCAAATGTCATTGCTGAAAGTTGACATAGGAAGCTCAAGGACCAGCGTATTGTGTCCGTAGCTTTACTTTAAAAGTTTTATATGTCCAGATACAGTCTACTCCGTTACCTCTAGAATAATTCTTTTGAAAAACAGTGGTAAATGTTGGGTAAAGAAAAGAACTATAGTTATATTCGCGCTGTCTGGGGAACTGTATTGTAACTACGGCAGCAAGACTCTTTCCGTTGAGTTCCGAGTTTGCTCTTACGAAACTATAGTAGGGGTAGGGGATTGATAATGTGGATGCCGCTGTGAAAGAGCAGTATGGTAAACGCTCGCGTGGCTTACCAAAGTGTAGTAGTGAGTGTGTGTGAGAGATAGAGAGGAGAGCAAATTGGAGGGAAACAAAACGCCGTCAGTGACACATGTTGTCCCAAAGTTCTGCTACAGTTGTAAACCTGGAACCAATTTCATTATATTTTATCGAAGTAGATATTGAACTGATGCACAAAAACACCCGGCGTTGAGTGTAGGATATGAACCTAGTAATCTTATGTCAGCACATAGTCAACTGGTTTTTTTTATAATCTCGTTCCGCTTGACCGCGATGTTTAATTCAAACTCCAACTGTTCTGCTCTAATTCATTCGTTTGCCCTATCCTACGCATCAGAAGAGCGCGAAAGGTCTGGAATATTTACTGATTTATTTATCAACCAGGTTTGATGACGAGGACATGCCAACCCTAGTACGCGAGTTGGCCTTCGGGATGGGTCCTCGTCAGTGTATCGGCATGAGACTGGCGCTGTACGAGGCCAAGATGGCCGCCGTCACCATCATCCGACGGTTCCGGTTTATTAAAGTGCCGGAGACACCCGTGAGTAGTGAGAGGAAGAGAGCGAGTGAATAAGCTCAGAAGTAAGAGAGTGAATTTGTGAGTAAGAGAGTGAATTTGTAAGAATGACAGTGAATTAGCTTGTGAGAGAAAAAGTAATAATGGAGGTACATCACACCTCTGTGTGTGAGTATGTGGTCGCATATCCGTAAGTGGAACGTTACATTTTTCCTTTTTTGTCACAGGATCATGTTCAGTAAAGTACTAGAGACAAACAAAAATACAGGAAAAAGGATAGAGACTAGAGTGACTGCGTGAGAGAACATGTAAACTAGTAAAAAGTATACAAAATGTATGCAAGTGCGTAATACCTTTTGCCATTTCGATTATCTAGATCATTGTTCCATAGAAAAAAAGAACACAACAACAAACAAACAAAACCAAAAAACACCATCTTTCTTTTTTCAGGTGATGATCAAGTTCAGGAAGTCGACATTATCCTCCCCTGACAAACCTATCCTGCTGGGGGTTGAGCCTCGCAAGTAATGTCTATATGGAGATTTGATATACAAGATGGCCGCTAGCTGCTAGAACTGTTTTAAAAGCATAAAATCTATCCTGACTTTTTTTCACGCTGCTTAAGACATGTAGAAAAACAGGAAGGTCTGAAAAGCAGCATCGTAGACGACTGATTTTATTCCATTGCTTTTATTCTGGACATGAATAAACTAAACAGATTTTACACCACTAACAGCGCTTTTAGTGATGTATCTAGACAAGCGTAAACAGATATTTAAATTAAATTTCCTCGAAATTCATACACAAAAAGGATGTGATCTGTGTGTAATTTTGAACTTGTCAGTGATCAATGCTCACTGGACTGTATGTGTGCGTCTTTAAATTGCCCATAATGTAGTCACACGGTGTGCATGCTTTTTCTTAAATTTTCCTCCTTCATTAACTCTATATTTCTGTTTCTTTCACACATTTTCTGGAACATGCGGCCTTTACAAATAAGATTTATCACCAAGATTGCCTCTCCTGTGTAGCATCTATAGCGAAGTTGGGGAGGGGAGGGTTGGATCCCGCACTCAGGGTCATCCAGCAGCAGTACAATGAAATGTAATGCACATCCATTGTCCATCCATAAGCCAGATTGTTGCATTTATTTTAAATAATTTGCTCAATAAATCTTGTTATCCCTCGCACGTCGCTAAGTCTTTTGTTCGGGGAAGAGTAGAGTGGAGGCTTGTGAGCCGTGTGAGGAGAGTTATTTATCTTGGTAAATTCTCTGTTACTGCACTGTTCTGTCTTCTTAGTGGACCAGTAGATACCCATGGTGTAGTCTTGGATGAATTAACTACCTGGTTTGATGACAATTTCTTAAAAATTAATGTGAGTAAACCAGAGATTGTCTTTTCTTTCCTTTGGAATTCTCCACTGTCATCCACGACGAGGTGGTAATTGTCGATACATTTAAGTATCTGGAAACCTTCTTCGACTGGAGACTTAGCTAGGAGACCAACACTTAGTCTATCGTGAGGAAGGCTCAGCAGCGCCTATTCCCTCTCCACAGTGAAATTTTTCTCATTTTTGCAGAGATTTCTTCAGCTATTTTATAAATCTCATAGTGTTCGCATTCACTTGTTTTTACAACAGTTTACCAGGGAAGGACATGAACAGTTTGAATCGTGTTGTAATTACCAGCTCCGAAGTCACTGTGACGGCCCAGTATGGCTCCTCAGCATCTCTGTAACAAGCAATCATTTCCGAAAGTGTCTGCATTTCTTTGCGATGGTTTTTGTCAACTTCCGTCGGGTCGCCGATTCTGTGTCTGTATCTGCGGTCAGTATGTAGGACCAACAGATTGAGGTTGTCCGTTGTTTCAGCCTAGCGACTTCTGAACGCGAATGTGCGAATGAATTGAGATCATACGTGAGTCTGAATCATGATTAAGGATCTGTTAGGTGGAGCGACTATGAACGTGTTATGGTATTGTTGGGCTTCCGTACAGAGCGTCTAGCTGCCCTGTAGAATAAATAAAGTCTTTTCATAATATATCTTCTTTCTTACTTCGTGCTTCTATTAAAACTGTTTTGCAAGTCTGTATTAAGTGTCAAGATAGCAAGAAATCAAGAACAAACGGTTTAATCACATCTTTTCCGAACATCTGCACACTACTCCGTCAAAACTTGCGAACATGCGTGTGTGTGTGACTAATATGCATTCAATGCCTGCCAACGCATGTCCTTTCATAAAAAGTACTTGAAGCCCGCTTGTGGTGGGAAGAGGAATCAAACAACAGCTTGGTGCATGCAAAGATGATATAAAAATATTCGGTGAATGACTTTAAAAATGTGGCAGGAAACAAGGCCAAGATCATGGCCGTGTCTACGATAACAAAAACAGCCAGTCAAGGTGGTTGATACCAAAATAACTTCTCACGACGTCGGGGTTAACGGTCGGTCAACGGTAATTTGAACATGTCTAGCCTTCGACTTCCTTCTTAGCGCTAGAGAGAGAGAGAAAATCCCAACAAACTAAAGGCATATTATTTATGTATACATATATGTCTGACAGTGGGCTATTTAATAGAAGGCGTGTACATGTGTGTGTGGGTGTGCGTTCGTTAACGTGAATGTCGTACACACTTTCTCGGTCAGGTGTATATGGCTATATTCTGTCAACATAATGCTAAAGTGCAGTCTTTGCCATCACTGAGTTCATTCACCGAGTAGCTGACGTGTTCCTGCTCCATTCACGAGCACATGAAGTACAAGTAAACTTCGGACAACAGTTGCTCTCTAATATTAACTAGGCCACAGAGACCGGATACTGTAACAGATTTTTATTTTATATTAGAGAGGTGAAGGAGCGAACAAGGATCGAGATAAAAAGTTACACAGGACTAAACAAATGGAGGGCATGGAGGGATGAGGTGAATAACTTGCTATATATTTCGTCTTAGGAATTAGACACATCAAACTGAAAAGCAAACATCAGAACATTATTTGTTGTTTATTGACGCCTATAAGCTAGCTTCTTGGAGAGAAAGATCATCACCAACGAAAATGTGTTTCTAATCGAATAGTGATCGCATGCAGCCTCTGATATACCGCTCTCTTAAAGAGTTAAAAACTGATTTAAAAGTGCAGTGGGCAGAGACACGTTGTCTAAAGGTGTTGGTTTTCAGTCTACCTGTCATAGACACGGGGTGACTGACTTACCGTGTCTTCTCCTTTGGTGGTGGATTCATCGAATACCATCTACTAATTTACATTGGACATCTTTTTTACAAGGTAAATGTCAGTTTACAATACTGCTTTTATTTCCGGAACCTGACTTAAAAGACGTGTAAATTGTTGAAATAAATAGTTTAGAAACCATATCATAATATTTTTATCACACAGTACAAATACAGTAAAACGTCCTTATTAAGACTCACTAAAATCCACCAAAACCGAATTGTAGAGGGTAGATCAACCAGTCCGCTTTCATTCCACGAATCAGGACTTCAAGTACCTACAACAATACTGATTTCATTTCTTTAATGTTGAAAGAAAGATCTTTAAACATATGATGATGTTTTTTTCTTGTCGATTTCCATTTCGCTTGGTCATGTCTGTCATGCTCACTGCTGTCATTGCTGAAGATTTACAGTCCTCCAGGTAAGAGCAAGCATTTACATGTACTACACTGTGTACTGTTTTAGACTAAGACGCTCTCTTAAAATGACTACTTATACTTTGAAACCTGATTTCTACAAAAAGTCGCAACAAAACACCAACATTCGGTGACAGTAATCTTATCTTTTTATAAACACATTCTACAAAAGGTCATCAATGAAGCACAATCACTGATATGTGCTGGTAAAGAGACAACAATGAACGGGGGACCGGTCATATCGACCTCCCGGCTAAATAAATGCCCGAGCAATGACACCTGTTTATCTAATTGTCTGCATATGCATTAAATAAAAACCTTCAAACTACAAAGTGATGACGGTAAACTTTTTTTTACAACTGATTTAAAAGAAAAATCGCTTTTATGCAACATTGTGAAATTTGATCTTTGAATGTGCAATGCTAAGCGGCCATTTTTGTTTGGTAAGACGGTGGCTGAACTTGTTCAAATAGCTTTGTTGATAATATTTGACGTTAACAGTTACTGTTGTCATCGGTGATCGATTTGTCTTTTGGGCCTAAATCGATTTAACTTTCGATGTTGGGACGATGTCTACTTACGTGGACGATATTCGGCTCTCGCTGATGGCAAATGACACTGGAGCGATATGGTTTGGGTCGAAGTGACCGATGAGCCAATAAACAAGAAATCTCTTTTTAAAATACTAATTACTAAATAGCTAATTACGTTTACATTATTTCCTCAGAAAAACACAATACAGAAGATCTTAATGAGAAGGTTTCACTCTATTTAGCTTTTAACCGAAGGAATGCTTAGGAACGGTGTGCACGGAAGTTGTCTCATCTACACGAAGTCCGCGCAGGCGCAGAGCGAGTGCTGGCGGTGTCAGAGGTCGATACAAGGCGGCTGCGTCGTCTACGCATTGGCTGGCCCCAAGTGCGCAGGGTGGGAAGGCACTCGACAGGTTCAACAGACATTCTACATCGACACCGAGTGTGGATACAGTCACGGTTCTCTACCCCGGAATAAAGAGTTGCAAAATGGAGATGAATAGTTCGGTGGGCTGGATCCTACCTGCTGTCCTGGTTGCGCTGATTCTGTTACTACTGTATCTGTGAGTACCTCCCTGATATTCAAAATATTGATAGTCGGAGTGACTGCTTCATTTGACACCATACAGAGCTGTTATACTGCCTGAAAATGTAACATTCTTCTGTCCTCCTGTCATGGAAACTAGCCACAGCCAGATTTCTAAATTTCTTGCTTATATATGAATGTTGTTGGTTTCTGAAGATTGCTGGCAAAACCAGCTCAGCGTCATTTGACAGCATTTTTCCTTTTCTGATTGGCTTTTTTTTTTTTGACTGGCGACCCAGTTCAAGCTTCAGTAACCAGCAGCAGATCCCAAAAGGGAGTTTGAGTTTGTAGACCACAAGATATTGCAACCATTTTGATACTTACAGAGTTGTGCCCCTTTGGCACAGGCCTTTCTCTCCATAGGCATAAAATTTATAATTTTTAAAAATAACAACTTGAAAAATTCACCATATAAAGTATAACTGTAGTTTTCGTTTTTCTACAGAAATATTTGTAGAATTCAAAATTTTTAAAGTAATTTTTCTTCAAGCTTTTTTTTCACAGATAGATATCCATGACGATATATATATAAAGGGGATAAAACAATTCTTATGAAGTAGGCTACCACAGCAAACTAGGCCCTGTACGATAGCTTCAGAGAAATGAAAAATGATATCGGCAGGTACATCCTTGAGTCTACGTATAAAAATGGACCAAAAAAAAAAAAAACCTGTACGTAAATAAACTTGCGCCATACCTGTTGTGCCGGTACAATTGAACTCTAAATGACCTATGTTAAGAGAACGTTCACTCTATTACTCTCCTCTGACACACACGGGCGCGCGCACATCCACACACGCGTGCACACCAATACACACGCGCGCGCACGCACACACATATATAGATAAGAAGATAATAATAAAATAATATGAAACACATTTATATCGCGCCTGTATATCAGCCCGACTCAAAGCACGTTGCATAGAGGCGCGGGAGCAACACCGTTTTCAGGGCGGTATAAGTACACTGGCATTTCAAACACAATTCATAGTAAAATCGACATAAAGTTGATTGAAAGAGTGCTTCACGCACCGTCAAATTCAGGCTCAAAGCACCCCACCACTCCTCCAAATAAGACCAGTAATCACGAACGCTGGTCTCAAAACGAGATCACTGCGTGCACCCTGAAGTGTAGCCACCCTTGTGGAGAAGGTGACGGCCATTACCACATCTACTCTCGTTGACAGACACATCCTTCATTCCACACAACTGCCATTTGAGGAAACTGTCATTATAAAATCAGTCTCCCAAAGAAGCACAATGTCAGCCGTGTCAGACCCGTCCCCACTGCACACAAGACTTCCCGGAAGAATCGCAGAAAAAATCTGGAAACACTGCTGACATCTAAGCCAAATGGCGCAGACGGTAAAGTACAAAAAAGATGTTCCAGAAAAAGAAAAAACGGAAATCAATCCAGCGACATTTGAAATGACGTCACACATAATACTGATCTGTGTAGACACAAAAATACACAACAATAGACACAAAACGACAAAAAATGAACAATGAAGACAACATAGGTAGACTGAGTAACAGAGTGAGCAAGGCTTGCGATAGTTCAGCATTCGGAAGAATACAATACAACGGTCTGTACATGGGTTTTTTAACTATCATTACAACAATTAAGAAATAAATAAACAGTTTAACAAACCACACCAAGGGTATGCCCATTATGGTAATCATCATTATAATTAGAACAATCCCTGTCGAACACAAACTCGAGCTCGCCTCCATATGGTGAAAATGCGCTATACAAATCCTGTTGTTATTATTACACCCTGTGCGTCTGTTTAAGATTTTACATTTTACATCACACACACACACAAGGGAGACAAGTAAAGAGTGTGACCAGTGTGTGCTTATCTCTCCTTAATAGAAATTAAAAAGTAAGGTGATGATGGCAAGGCTGGCCTAAGAGAAACTACTCAGATAAAGTTATTAGTTTACGTGTAGCATCATCCACAATATTATTGTCTAATTGTTCCTTTATATGGACACTAATTCTTTCATTTTCTCTATGTCATCAGCTACGGTACTTGGACGTACACAAAATGGCGCAAGTATAATATTCCTGGGCCAGCACCTGTCCCGTTCTTAGGAAACATGATGGACATTTTGAAAAAAGTAAGATTTTACACGCACTCCTCACTGTTAGTTAAAAATTCGGCCATAAGTTGATAGGATTGTAAATTATATAAAATGTCTAACATATTTCTAAATAAAGAAAAGTTTGCTGGAGAAAAGGTTTTGGAGTATGTGAGCAAAATTATGCAGATCAGTCTGTAACAAAATTCGGCAAACAATCCTCAGCGTGTGTTGATAAATTTATGCATTACAACTTACAACANGGATTTTGTTTATATTCATTTAGGGTCTATTTAATGCTTCCCTTGACTGGAGGAGAAAGTATGGAAAAACATTCGGGTAAGTTCCATGCGTAGTTGATAATCTCTCCCTCTCTCTCTCACACACACAGCGCAACCACCCACCCGTACCGCCCCATACAAATTTGGGTTAACATCTTAAGTTGTGGTCTACCGAAATAAAGTCTGCAATGCTTAGTTCTGCACTTAGTGAAGGTAAATCTTCAGCTGAGATGCTTCTCATAAGCAAGAGGGTGGAGAGCTGAGGGTGTTTTGGGTTTAGCATAACGCACCTAGTCTTGATGGCGACACTCTTATCTCTGATCTCACCTACCCCCTCAGTCCTCAGCAAACACAATCTTAAACAAACTTCAACAAAACTAAGCCCATATGACACGACGATAGCATCTTACTATAGATGTTAAAAAATCGCGTTTTCCTGAATTTTTGTAATGTATGGCTCAGAATGACCAGACCACAACCCTTAAATATCAGCTCTGCCTCACAAACTCATCATTGGTGATACCTTGCTGTATTGCTATGTGCATAGTATCACAATCTCTACTACCTCTTACACTCTGTTAAAACTCTCTGGGTAGTGGGAGAATTCGCACTCGGTGTCTGTTGTAGTGTCTATCTGTGTCTGTTGTAGTGTCTGTGTCTGTTGTAGTGTCTATAGTGTCTATCTGTCTCTGTTGTAGTGTCTACTTTATGCGTGAAAGCATGCTGCTCACCAACGACCTCGACATTATAAAGGAGGTCTTCCTCAAAGATTTCTCAAATTTCACAGAGCGGGTAAAAAGTTCTTTATACACGTTAGGTACCGTTCTGGCGAATGACTTAAAAAATAATTTACAGCATATTTAATTTGCTTTCATCACGCTTTTGCGTGCGCACATACAGACATGTATGAAAGAGAGAGGCTACAGAGGGAAAACATGATATAACAAATGAATTGTTTAAGTTCAGAAATAAATTAATGTGTATTTTTATGTCTTAACATTGTCAAAAACCAGTTTCTTAAAATAAAGTTACACAAAAATTACTTGCACCATTTTCAGAAGTTATTTCTTCAAATTATTTACTAATCGTGAACATAAAATGTTAATAATGACATTTGTATTGTATTCTTTAAATAGATACACAGATTTCCACTATTTCCATAAGACAATTTTACCTACTCTATTTTTAGCCACATTTAGTCCAAATGTGATGATCTGTATTTTACTAACATGATCTGTATTTTATTACTGCGAGAGTGCGAGAAGTGGACAGTAATATCCGTGTTTTGTGTAACTGCGGACAGTCAAACGTTCCGAGACGCACCGCCCCCTACCCGCTGAACCTGAGCGTGGTGTTTACAATGGGAGACAACTGGCGGCGCATACGTCACACGATGACGCCAACATTCAGCACCGGCAGGCTCAGACTTGTAAGGAGGGATATACCTTTACTAAGCGGACTGTTGGAATGCAATCAAGCAAGCAAGCGCGCACGCACACACAGAAAATAAATGATCTGAATATTTAAATGCTGGATTTTTATGTTTACCATGCATCAAGTTCAACCATACTGGCGAGAGTTACGAGTCTTCTATAGACGAAATTATTTTTCTAAAAAATATGCTTCAATAAACATCTTTTGTGACCGTTTCCAGATGGGTCGCTACATCAGCCGGTGCTGTGACAACCTCTCCAGCGCCTTCCAAAGACTCACAGAGAAACAAGAACTTGCGGATGTGAAAAGGTTTGGCGACATCTGCTTGTACTGGAGATGACATTAAGAGTGTATATCTCCGGTTATGTATGCGTCCGTCTGCTTGTATAATACTGGTCAGTGTTAGCTGTCTTTGAATAGTGTCTATGTCCACTCTAGACAACGTCTGTCGCTTACTCCAGTGACATCAGTCATGGGCCAGACTTCCTGTCATGTCTGCAAGGATCTTAAATTCCTCGCTCTCTGATACACACACACACAAGTGTGCACATATACTAAACATGAAAATCGTGCCAGCAGATCTATTATTAATATTTGAAGTATTTTCTTTGTGTTCTAGAATATTCGGAGCCTACACCATTGATGTAATTGCTGGAACAGCCTTTGGTCTTGAAACTGACTCCTTGGTCGGAGAAAATAATCCTTTCTTAAAAGCTATCGTCNAAGATGTTCCAAAAATCTAAAACTCTAGGTTGGCGTTCTGCATTTCTAAGTGAGTATACGATTCAAACTTATCTCTGGGACGACTTCACAGCTTGTCTTAAACTGTAAACGAACATCTAGATAAATTTAATAAAAAAATAAATTATAATTTTTAAACTTTAATAATGACGATGATGTTATTTGTGATTTTGATTATTATTACAGTGACTATTTTTCTTAGAATTAGCCTGTCATTTTCCCACGCAATTTTATTTAACTGATTCCTTTTTTAAAACGTATTATTTCTACAGCTTGCTAATATTATTTAGAGATAGCTGTAATATTTCGGGTTTAAGTAATAGAAGAGCTGGATAATGGATTCAGTCCCTTGTTTGGTGAGTGTCCAGCTGCTTTGCTTCCTTATTCAGCGCCATGTGACATCGGTAAACAGAAGTATTAACATCTTTCGCCCCTCCCCTCCCCCCGGACAGCCTGATGCTGCAGTCAGCACGTTGAGTATGGAAGGGTTGATGATTAATCGCGACAAATAAAGGTAAAATGAAAGGGCCGCAACTCCAGATTTCCAGTCCGGTCAGCGCTGTTCAAGAGTAGCGAGGATTGTAGATTTAAATTACTGAAAATAATGTACATGATGGTATACCTGTGCAAAGTAGGGGACAGTTGTATACAGTGTAACGGCCTCTTGTTTCAGCACTGTTTCCGTTCCTCAGCCCGGTCCTCTTACTGCTCCGGCTTAGTGACGCTCCTACCGAGGAGGTCAACAATGTCGTCCGGCTGATTGACCAGCTCATTGACGACAGGAGGAAGAACGGTGATAATGTAAGTCCGCTTTGGTGGAATTAATTCGATTAATATGATTGCTACAAACCCAACCATATTGATAGGTTGATACTAATAGAAGCACTCTAATATTATTGATACCAATAAAATCTTACAGATCAGATTGCTACAATTTAAGGACTGTTGATTCGTAAATGTTTATCAAACCACATCAATATAATGTAGATGCAAAATATGCTAATAAATACTATGGATACAATTATATGTGAAAAATAAAAAAAAACCATCACACGACTTATGCAGATCGCAATCCATTGATAAGATTACTCTCTATCTGAGCTGAGTTAATCTTTTATAGTATTGTTCTTGTTTACAAAGAACGTGAACATAAAAAAGCGGTGCATCCTTTGTTAATGTTCTTTTGCATTGCTCATATTCTTTGTTTATATTATCGGCGAAGGCAGACTTTGTGATCACATCAGTGTACATATTAACATGCACTTATTTCAGGAGCGAGTAGATTTACTGCATCTGTTGCTGGAAGCGGAAGCTTCGGAAGCCGACATTGCAGCCAAACCACAGGACAGACGTGAGTAGGACAACTTGGATTTAGTCTCAGGATGCACACACAAACACGCAGTAATGAGTTTAGTCCCCAGATATAAATCAGTGTGTTGCTAAGGTTTGGTATCAGTCACAACATATGCACTCAGTTCCAGTCTCTGGTCATTCCTAAGCAGCTTATAATGCGGTCAGGTTTGTGCAGCCTGGAATAGTTTGCTTGCGAGGTCGTAAGAATAAATCTTAAGTCACCGGTGCAATAAGACGAAAGGATAGTGACTTACCTTGCATTCCCACGACGTGTTACACACACACACAATGCTCGACGAGCCACCGCAGATGACGATGAAGATGAAGAAATTTGTAGGTGAATTGAGTCAAAGAGGCTCAAGTTCAGAGGAATGTCATTGTGAAAGTTATAAAGAAGATGGCTGACGAAGACCGTTGTTTTTTTTCCCGCTCACTCGGCCATACAGAAAAACTCTTTTTAGATATGACGTCTTTTTCTGCTTCAAGTGACGTGGAACAAATGACGCACACAAGACGTCAGACACAAGACGTCATTTATACACAAAACAATACGAGACCCACCATAACTCGCTACAGAGCTTGGTCCTAATAGTCGATCTGCTACTTACGATTTAGGATATAAGCCCAAACACTCTGGGGGTTAGAGGTTACATGCAAATCCGGCTTGGTGATAAAAAAAGCAGGAAAATATGTAATACGCACCCAGATTGTCGATGTTCGTTAATTTGCTTTTTGTCGAAAACTCAGATCGTTTTTACAATGCGCAGGTTAGTTATGTCTGCGTCTGTCTTTGTTAGAGCTGACTCGAGTCGAAATCATCGCACAAAGCATGCTCATCTTTATCGCCGGCTACGAAACGACGGCGACGACTCTACATTACATGACCTATTTGCTGGCCCTCAACCCCAACAAACAGGAAAAGCTCTACAACGAGATCATCGCCGCCATCGGTGATGTAAGTGATGCTATAGTGAACGACGTCTTTACTTGTTGACCTTTCCCCCGAGAATTTGTTCTCTTTTAGCTGAGACAAAAACTGTGCCTGAGAACAGTAACCTCCTTCACAATGTAATGCACGATTACTTAATAAATAAGAAATATCAAATAAGTTCAATAAAACATTATTTGAAGAATAACCAAGCTTATCTCGGAATCTGTCCAATGGGCGAAGTGTTCTTATATTGTTGTTTGCAGGCCCCGCCTACCTATGAGAATGTGATGAACATCAAGTACCTGGACAATGTCATCCGCGAAACGCTGCGCAGTTTTCCACCTGTTCCCCTGTGGGTGTTCGTTAATAATGATTTATTTATCCTGTACACTGATAAGAAACTACAGATGGCTAGAATCTTAACAGTCCATAGCAGTGGCGAGGGAGAGACAATCAAGAATATATCCCCATTGATGACACCCCTGAAGACACTATGGCCACTGATGACATATTTGGATTACTGACTGTGAATTTAGTCACTAGTGACCTGTTTCAAATAAAGTCATTCCATTCTTGAAGGGAAAAAAGTGGTCGGAGGTATTTACTGTTCTTGTTTTCCCAAGTACGGAGAAGTGCATATTTAGGTGGGATGATTATTTATAATTAATAATTTATAATCTGGTTAGTATTGGGACTATCGCTTTAAACGAATCGAGGTCAATGTTCAAAAACAACCAGTGAAAACATTTCCTTTCTTTCTTACGTTTGCTGTCCAGTCTTCGCAAATTAACATTTACCGGCATTCTCTCTGAGGCAAATATATTACTGAGAATCGTGTTGCAGGATCGGACGCCGAGCAGTCGAGGCCCGCACAATCAAAGGTGTGCATATTGAGGCTGGATCTTGCATTGGCGTGCCACTCTACGCCTTCACGCATGATGAAGAAACCTTCTCAGATCCTGACAAGTTCATTCCAGAAAGGTAAAGACTGAATTTAGAGAAATGAAAACCGGAGTAAATGTTCACCACTCTCTAAATAGCTCTTACCTATCCAAGAGCGTGAAGCAGGCGGACAATGTACCCGACACAGTGAGCCAGTTAGGTAGCAGAGTATCGAAGACACAGGAGCTGAGGGTCAGGACAAAGAGGACCTTAACCACATTGTCACCACGCAATTTCTTTATACCATTATTACTGTCACTGTACGTCTGCCCCACCCCTCAAAACATTTTATTTGTGTACAAAGAGATAAATGTCCACCTTCTCGCCTTCTTGTTCTACAAAGCTGCTGTGAGATTTATATTCGAATTATTGAATAAAAAGTTTGTTTATTTAACCAGGTTTGATGACGAGGACATGCCTACCGTGATAAGCGAGTTGGCCTTCGGGATGGGTCCTCGTCAGTGTATCGGCATGAGACTGGCGCTGTACGAGGCCAAAATGGCCGCTGTCACCATCATCCGACGGTTCCGGTTTATTAAAGTGCCGGAGACCCCTGTGAGTAGCTTGACCTGAAGAGGAAGAGAACGCGCAAATGAACTCATGCAAGACAAAGTGATCAAGGGATGTATTATCCCATATCACATATATATGTGTGTTAATATGTGTGTATGGTCGCGTGCGCGTTTGTAAAACTTGTTTTTGCCTTTTCTAATAAGGTTTAAGTTCATATAAGTACCACAGACATTATCCATGACTATGACTTGTAAAATGTACACGACTGCATATTTTCTGGATCATTATTTTTCAAAGCCAGAAAAAAAATCGTTTCTCTCATTTTCAGATGATGATCACGTTCAGGAGATCGACATTATCCTCCCCTGAGAAACCTATCCTGCTGGGGGTTGAGCCTCGCAAGTAAATGTCTACATGGAGATTTGATATACGAGATGGCAGCTAGCTGCTAGAGCTGTTTTTACATACGTCATGCAAGTTCTATAAGCATAAGAACTATTTTTTCACGCTGCTTACGACATGTAAAAAAAAACCTGACATGTCTGAAATGCTTAAGCAATCATAAGCACAATCACAATCAAGGCAACCAAATTTTACACCACTGACCAAAGCATCACTTGTTGTACTTTGTCTTGATGTGAACGAACTAAACAGATTTTGAAATGTAAAATGTCCACAAAAACAATATAAAAGCTTCATTGTATATTGAGAACCTACGGTCGTCTGCATCGTAAACAAAGTCCTTACGAGGAAAAATGCAGCAGACAGATGACCATTAAACAGTGTCAGTGAAATCTTTGCTACAAAAATAATGCATATTTTGTAAAGATGGAAAGAATCGCAAAAGAACGGGACCTGCCGGCTTGTTTCAAATAATTACTGTTCCTATAATTATTGTAACCAGTGTATACAATATTGGTAAGACAAGATTCACATAAAAGATGAAATACGTGACACTGCACACAGCCTGACAACAATACTGCACTGTGTGAAAGTACCGGTCAAAACAGTCTAGAAACAAAGAATACAGTGCATTACTGTTGTGAGTGCTATGTTCAGTACATTTCATGCACTGTTTTATTTATGTAATATCCGGACATCTTGCGTGCGTGTGTGTGTGCGTGTGTTGTGTTCGAGAGACAGAGGAGAGACAAAAAATCAGGTAAACAGTATTTTTCAATACATTTTGTCTATTATAAATTTCTAATCATTATCATCTAGCTTCGTTGTCTCCTTTTTATGACTTTTTGCGTTTGGTTAATTTTCTGTGAGTGGTATTTAATTTTTGAACTCAGCTGTCAACAATCAGTGTTCACTAGGCTGTATGTGAGCATTACAATTACCGTCAGTAATGAGAGCACCGTCCTATACTCAGTAGACCATTGACTACGCTTCCAGACTCCACTAGCTACCCCCGTGAGTAGCTTGACATGAAGAGGAAGACAGAGAGTAAATGAGCTCGTGCGAGAGAAAGGGATCTGTCAACCTATTAACTGCCATGATCCCCATTTCGGGGATATATACATGTGCACAGCAACACATATACACAGACACATGCAGACACACACTGTCGCTCATGCAAGATTGAAAGAAGAATAAAGTTGCAGGCAGGCACAGTGGAGCCAGCAGTGAGATGTGTCATCAAACCAGAGCAATACATGAAGCAGAGAAAAGCATGGAGACAGACCTAGGCTCCCGGTTACTTGGAGCAGATACTCAGACAGTAGCATACATGGCTGTCTGCTTGTTTGCTTTCACTGGTGGCTCACTATTTTGATAGTCTGCTCGTTGTGTATGAATAAAACACACACACACACACACACACAAATAGGTTCAAGCATACAAACCTTCAAGCACCCACATTTAAACATCTTCTAACATACATTTAAACTTATGAACGCCTTTAAACACAAGCACGCACGCATGCACGCATGCACGCATGCACACAAAAACACTTAAACAAGCAAGTTAAGTCATCAAGGGTCAAGCGCCATTTTCCACAACATTCTGCATACGAACCTTTGAAGAAAGGAGACTGTTTCTTAGTATTTTGTCTCTTCAAATCTTGCGACTCGTGATATTTGCCCGTACGGAACTAATTTACATCAGACTAGTGATACTTTCCATGTGTTGACTTTAGCCGCACAGCCCCAGTATACATGCGTACAGGTCTCAACCCTCGGGTCTTGTTCAATCTACAATACACACTGCTATATCCACAGTCCATCCCAGTCTCCACACCGAAACTCCAACACAATAAGCATCGAGCTCCTCCTTCACGTGACCAGTGAATGCGATATACTAGCAGTTGCCTTCCTGTTTAGTAAGCTTCAGACTCCTTTCAGATTCAAGAAAGAAGAGGCCCTGCTTGCAGGAATAGAAGCAGAAGAAAAAAAATGAAGTTCCTTCAAGCCTTACCCACGCGAGAGCTACAGAGATAAGGGGAGGTAAAAGGCAATCATGCGCCTGAGGCCTCCGATCATGTGAGAGGATTCCGTAAACAAAGCGCTTCAGACAATATACTCGAATGCCGAGTATGTTACTACAAATAATTCGCAACCAAAAATCTGTGATAAATGGAATTTCATGTTGGCAAGGAATGCTGAACATAACGTGTGAAATTCTTTACTTTGACATTAAAGCAGTGGCAAACTTATCCACCCATATTTTGACCCGTTGCTCTTCCCACCTACAGACCACACCTGACATATCTGTTCACAAAGTACTTTCCCTGAATGATAATGGTAATTCATTAACGAGCAGCATCACGACCAAGATAGATGGGACTGTCTGTGCAGACCAGTCATGATACATGAAGGTAAACAGTGAGGTACGTGTAGACACTGAACAACATAGAGATGAGGCACGAGAGTAGAACGTAAGGCAGTGGATGAAGGTATGAAGGGATGAAGATACTATGAACACTGTCAGATGGAAGTGTTACATGATGGTCAGCATGGCAGAGAGTATTGCCAATAATTACTAGTAAGTACTTATCAGGCATTGTCTGGGTAGCTTCGTCTCTCTAATTTGATATTAAATAGTAGAGTTAGCAACATCACTAATGAAAAGTAATAAAACGTCAGCAGCTATCTGTTAAAATTATTTTATTTATCATGCCAGTTTATAAAAACAAAAAACAAGACACTTTACTGAAACGTTGGCAAAATAATTAACTTTGAAGACGTACTGTGAATATAGTTTTTTGTTAATTCATTTGCTTGTCTATGTTTATCACACATCACCCACGCAATCAAGGATTCGTACAAATCGCATCACAAAACTCAGTTGCACACCACATTCCTAATTTAAATGTCTTCTAAGGGTCCAATGTATTGAGGAAGTCAGTTTGAAGGCACACAGTGTACAACACAATGCCAGAGCTGTAAGAGCTACAATTGTTTAAAATAAAACTTTGGTGCGAGTCAGTACGTTCTAAGCACACATTGGTGCTTCTTATTTACTGTATCAATAAAAGATGTTTGTAAATTTCCTTCTTTAGAACGGTTATAATATTTCCAAAACATGCTGTGCACCTAGCCTCACTCGCCTGTCCAGCCAGGCGTGCACCCGGCTAAAGGTAGGGAGGGCCATGCACCGATGGCCCAGCCCTGTACAGGCAGGCAAAATTAGCAGATTTTGGCCGATTATGACCGCCGATGGCCGATTATAGCCGATTATGGCCGCCGATCATAGCCGATTATGGCCGCAGATGGCCGATTATGGCCTATTATGAACGATTATGGCCGCGGATGATAATCGACCATCGTCGGCCATAATCGTCTATAATCGGCCGTCCGCGGCCATAATCGGTCATAATCGGTCATAATAGGCCATAATCGGCCATAATCGGTCATAATAGGCCATAATCGGCGGCCATAATCGGCTATAATCGGCCTACGTATTAGACCCTTTTATTCTTTTATTCTCACTCGGTACACACACTCGCACACACTCGCGAACACGCTTGCACGGGAAATGAGTCATTTCCCTGACACACAGCATGATCCTTACCTTGTAATCATCTTGTAACTATCACTTGTTTTGCTTAGTTTATTTTCTACTCTTTTGTTTATTTTTGGATGTGAGCACACTTGTTAGTATCTCTGCAAGATATAAAGCGTTTGAAGCATGTTGTCATCCCATATACAGCGACTGTCTCTGGTTTATGGCTTCCTCTTTGCGCTGGTGCAGCAGCACAATATGGCCGCCTTCTGGCCGCGGTTATTTTCGCTTCATTACGTTTTCCCCAACAGTCTCTCCGCCATCATCATCATTGCCAGGCGTCTTTGTTACAGACGATTTCCTCTTTACCTTTGTTGTCAGCGCTGTACCTTGTTTTCAGTGTTGTCATGTTCAATGTGACTGAAATTCCCGTGTGGGTGTGGGAGCTAACATTGCCTGCGTCACGAAAAACGATTACGGTCTCTGAAATCACGTGACTGACAGTACCTTGTAGCCGACCAATAGCACGTTACTGAGCAGACTTCACTGTCTCCTTCAGGTTTACTTGCAGCCACAGTATACTTAACACATTCTGCACTTCTTTCTCTGACTTTTATTTTCCTGAATATCAGCAGAATGCCAATCACAATAACATTTATCTCACAGAAAATAAACATGGAGTATCGCGTTTAAAGATAGACAACTTACCAGGAAGTTTTCCACGCCTACTCAAACAATATCTTAACTTCACCTCCATTCCCTCTGTTTGTTATTTGATATTAACCTCTACTTAACTAGCAAAACGCGCGTGGAGAGTTGACACAGTGCAGCAGCCCAGTACACTGGATGTTAATGGCCCTCAGTATGGCTTCTTGCGATGTTAATGGTCCGTCGACACGTTGTGAAAGCAGTTGGAACTTGCTCGGCTCTGTCATCGTAGATGAACCCTCAAGGAATGGGAGTGGAGACGAGGCTTGGCAGAGTTTTCAGTGCACGCCGGTGCTAAACAGAAAGGCGGCAGATGTTTGCGGAGTTGGGAGGGGCCCGCAGCTAAAGACGAATTATTTATCTCGCTAGAAAAGATATTTGTTGGGAACTTCCGAGGTCAACCGATTTGCACACGTCACATTCTGCCGACTAACACATCCCCGTTCTGACTCGTCTCTCAAACGCCACCGTCGAGTCTCACACGTCACCCTTCTCTCTATACGTCACTCTTCGCATGGACTTGCAGTCGTGGCATTCCCTATTGAGTGCCACACGTTACGTCTCATTCTACTTGCATGTCACATGTTGAGGTCGTCCTTCAGACGTCACACCTCAGATCGGTGAGTGCGAAGTCTCCAGGCGCTGACCCCTACCTCGTCGTACTTTCACACTCGTTCGAGAATAATCGCTCCTTTTCCTTCCTGTTCCGTTTTCAGCAGACACTGCCTTGCTCTCTATGCAGACACCTGGCCACGGTGAACTGCACTTTTCCTCCCCCTTACCTTACCTCTCAGCTTTCTTTCTCTCTCTCTGATCGACAAAGCTCTGAAGCGAGCAGATGTTCGCACGCTCGGGATTCTAATTCTCACAACAGCTGCACTGCAGAGGTGTTTGCTTCAATCTCCGAGCCAGATTCTGCAGTTGCGACGAGGACAGTTGCGATGACGTCGACGACGAAGACGACAACAAATACGACGACTATAAAGATAATGATGAAGATGACGACAAGATGATGATGGTGATGATGACGACGACAACGGCAACCATGATGATGATTGCAAAATAGCACCCAAGTGCGTGCGCACAAAAAATTAGAGATTTTTTTTTCTTTTCCTCGTTTCCGTAGTTGATCGGAACCCGAAACTGAGCATTACCGCAAAGTGCCTTTTCTCTATTGCTATGGTTCATCGTCTTCTTCCTCCTCCTCCTCTCTCTCCCACCTTTGTCACATGATCCTCATTAGCCTTGGCCATCAGTCACATGTCCAAATTCAAACCAGTTTTTCTTTCAACGATAGCCGCATCGGGCACAGATCTTGGAAAACGAGGCCATTTGCGACAAGCTCTTGATTCCGGCAGCAACTGTGGTGCATCTTCCTCGAAGACTGAGGTCTTGTTCCTCGACAAGCACGCACGCACACACTTGGCCGCGACTAACTTTGTGTTACATTAATTAATACTGCATGGCATTGTCTCTCATTCTGCTACAATATTACAACACAGGACTTTCTACTGCCCCATAGTCTGATAGTGTGACTTTCTATTCAATTAGCGAATTGTTATGACTGACATACAGTTGTTATAATCCTTCACTCCATCTTTGTACATCTGGTGTTCTGCTTGCAATGACACGCTCTCTAATGGGAAGGGGGTAAGTGAAGGAAAGTGCAGATGTGATTATGTTCTCCATTACATACAGAGCCAAAATCAATGTTTGTGGTTCATGTGATCAGGTAATTGGTATTTTGCGCACTCGGAAGTAGGGAGGTTACAAACAACAACAAAGAGAGGCAAAATTAACTGACTACAACCAAATAAAGTTTTAATTATCATACAGAATTCATGTCGAGCCTGCAATTGAGACCGGTCATGTCGATATCCCCAGCTTATCGATTCTTTTATCGATTCTTGTATGGGCACATCTTTCGTATCCTTTACAAGATCATCATATGTGTGTGTGTTTTTTTTTTTTAATCTTCACACAGATAAATAGGAAATGGGCATCATTGTTTTCCTAGTCCACGTCAACAATGGCAGAAAATCGAGAAAGTTGCTGGTGGTGTCTTTGTCAATAGTCCTACTCCCTTTTCACTTGGAGAACAACTATTTCTGCCGGCCTTCGCACTGAGTTTCGACCTCTGACTGGTAGCCCCTGTTCTATCCGCATAGTCTCTCGAGCTTTACGACAGCTGGAAGTTCGTTGTCACCGACTGGTCCCTTCTGTCAGGGTCCTCTGACCCAATCCTTACCGAGTCTTTACCTTGCTGGCTTAAGTCTCAGTCTGGAAGAAAAATCACTTGCAGTGAAAAAGCTTTAAACGCTTTAAATTTAAATAATTTAGTATCTAGTCTAGTCGTTTGGTCACTTCAGAATATTAAGAATATACCTTTCTTTTAAAAATCTGAACACGCCTAGGAGGTAAAATAAACCAGTTAATGTGAGTGTGAACATATGTTTGTCTAGTTGTTTGGCTTCTGACAGTAGAAGATAATGATCTAAATATCTTGTTAGTAAATTCATGAAGCTGTAGAATTTATGATACATAAGTACATCAATATTAATATACAACTGGGAAGTTGGCACAAACAAAATAATATGTCATGGTTCACTTCGCGTTGTAAGCAAGTCAGTGATAATACAAGAATATATAACGATACATATAAAGTATAAATGAATAAGCGGTAGAATGTATATATCTCACAAAAATCACAAAAATCAGTATTCCTGACTGAGATTTTGACGATGGCGATGACTAGCTTTTTTAATCCTAGTGGGCAGTTATAACTGGGGTGTGTGCTCACACTTACGAAAAAGATGAGCGGAAGAAAAGAATATAGTTTTGCTTTGTACGAAACTTAAAAACATTAAAATTTGCCGATCACAAAAGGAAACTAAATCCATCTGACATAAATTATTTTAGTTTTTACACTGACAACGCGGATCAAAGTGTTCTTATCATGGACACAAGGTGGAACCAGCACACACAAAAAAGATAAAAGACTTTCAATGAATGGATAATAAAAATGTTTCAAGATTACTCGAATAACTGTTCCTCTTGTATATGAGGTATACTCTTTGCTGTCCACGTTTATCGATATGTTTACTATTTACATCTCATCTAATCTGGCTATTAAAATCAGCGCCTGAGTACCTAAAGTTGTCAACAATCGCAACAGATGTATCGTCTATTGCGCTGGAAGCAACAGCATTTTTACTTTTCCTAATTGGCACTTACCGGAAGCGGAACACTGGTATATTTAAAAGTGTTGTAAAATTGCACATTGGACGGAGCAACCGGTCAGTAATCGACTCGATTTCATTATTCTCCAACCCCAACTTCACTTGTACATTGAGCCGAGTCTCTGGCCAAGAGTGCAAGACTCGGGAGGAAGGACACTTGGGTTTGAGAACCTTGGTGAAGGGTATGAGTCAGGGACAAGGGTCTGTCGGAGACTGACGGGCACCTAAGGAGGAAAGTTGTCGGCGCGTCGTAGGTTTACAGCTGTAAAAGGTGTTGAAACACCACATACAACTGAACAGCATAGTAATGCAGGACACGCCCACATATTCCATCTGAATCCTGTGCCCTGTTCACCCGTCTCAACGATTTCGCTAAACAGATGTGAGAGATTACGATGTCTTTATCAGAAACAAGTCACTTCCTTGACTTTGCCTCCAAAATTATAGTGTACAAAAATTATTCAAAACATTTTACGAGTTTTGATCACTTACACCATTATGTCTGTCTGATTACTTTACTCGTAGGGTATACTTTTAGATGAAAGAAAAACATTGACTTCATCGCATGCCAGACATAAGATCTCCAACACAATAATATAATTCTCTCTCATGTTAATTATATATTTTTTGCTCTTTTGCAAAGGTAGTAATCACTTTGGGGTGAATGCAAACTACTAGGAGTCAAAAAGTCTTACGATACTCTTACATACACAAGACATAAGATTCATTATGGCGAGATACAAGAGGCTGTCAGTCAATGGGGACGATAGACCATAGAACTAGGAAGACCGCAGACAATGAAAAAATGTGTGAAATAAAAGGGACGAAACTCACAATAGGTCAACGGAGACAACCACAACTTTTGTCCATCTTAAGCCGATAAATGGAATAGACATCACCTTGTGAGACTGATGAGAAACTTTGAACCTGCTTTTCTCAAAATGGCCGCTGTGATTACTGGCATAAGTAATTCCCTTAATTCTGGGACTATCAGAACAAAGCTGGTATCAAATGAAAGATATAATCCTGTAAATGTTATAACTATAACATCTGAGATTTCCAAGCTATGAACATTTTGTGGTGGCGAGTCACATATGGCAGTAAAGCTATGGATTGAGGGAAAGATGCTATTATTGCTATTACATCGTGTTATTTACTACACAGGAAACAGGTCTTCAGCTCTCGACGAAAGCGGGACGACATCGTGATGTAGACGAAGAAATTCACTGATGAATTCAACGTGGTTATCGCCAGGCCCACCCCGTGTGTTCCGAAAAACACGCTGCTGTATAAACCCTTCGCACTGAACTCTGGG
>SRHC01003750.1:89270-142301 GCA_004794325.1 Pomacea maculata | reverse complement strand
ATAATAATAATAATAATAAAGCGCGTTTTCTCTTGTGGATGCTACCTCATAGCGCTGCACACGAAGACTACAAACGAATCGACAGGCAAGCATGCAGGAAACATAAGCATGATCAAACGGATGACACCATGACAAAGAGGAGATACATAACAAGGAAGAACTAAGGAGTGAAAAGTACAAATTCATAACAAACCCTGACTCGAACAAAGTGTCAAATCAATTGGATGTAGGCAACCGCTCCTGCACTACTTGTGTGGATTAGCATTTGTCTGTCCAATGTCATTTATTTATTACACCATCGTCTCCTTGTTACAGTAACATAGCACCGAGAGCCTAGAGTTAGATCACGTCTGTGTACTTTTCTAACGATCTTTGTAGTCTTGATTAGGAATGAATGAACAAAGTATAAACATCAAGAATAAAAGTGTCTATACATTTTTTTCCTCTTGTGTATAGGGGCAGTCTGTTCTAGTGGAAAAGAATATTAATCTCGTCTGAACGAACTTATCACAAAGGAAGAACAAGTCTGTCAAACTATCTCGTCTTCTTCAAGCGAGAACTCTACGCCTCAAGGGAGACAACTGTTGTACCGCTCGCAGACGTAACCCACACTTCCCCTCCGCAAATGTTTTGCAGCTGAAATACTGTTTACACATCCAGGTAGAGATCGCGGAGAGAGAGAGAAGGCGGAAGAAACGGTCGATAAAAGCTGGTTTGCCTGACGTCAGCGCGCGAGGCTTTGTTGACTGCCAGGTGCAGCGCCATGATGGTCTCGTGACAAAGGACAGTGAGGGCACTGCCATAGTTGTCACTATTTCTGGACTGAAATTTGGATTTTGCGCATTCTGATTTAACTTATTTTTGTTAATACTTTTCACGACATTGTCAGGAAAGCTGCCTTATAAATAAAAAAAGGCAGAGGGTGTGGAAAACGACACTATGTGCAGTCTGCGGACGCTTCTATAGCTGAAAGATGAAGAAGAGAAATAAAATAAATAGAAATTTTTTATAACAAAATAGTCTCTTAGCGCCTTTTACTGTAGTTCAGTATAAAGAGACAGATGAATGGGAGGTTAACCTTTATAGTATATTTACCTTTATAGTACATGCTGAAGGATGAACAAGAGCCGTCGGGCTGGCAGTCCTTCCACAGACCGCTGTAGTGCTCACCATTCTTGGCCCAGTACGGCGACACAAACGCCACCAGCTCCAGAACTGCTGCAAGGAAGAGAATCACTACCCCTGTCTTGTACACACCACTTCTGATCGAAAACATCGACAACATGATTCTGTTTTCTTTCTCTCGATTGATGATGGCAGTCGTAGCGATGGGTGACCAGGGATGTTGCCATGCGATTCGTGCGCGGACCTGGAACCGAGGTGTGGAAACACGGGTGGTGTGAAAAGGCGTTCAAATCTGCTGCAAAATGTAGGCCGCCTCCATACCTGGGGTCCTTTGTCAGCAACACAAACACGGGTACCGACGCGTCACAGCATCCTGCGGGCATCAACAAAGACCACGCGGATCGAAACTGTTGGTCACGTGACGTGTGCGTCCTTGCGCAGGTGTGGCTGCGGCTAATCACGTGAGCTTATCGATTGAAGCTCTCGTCAGGATCTACAGACAGAAATAAAATAAATAAAATTATCGTGCCAATAATGGTCCGGCACCTTCGTCATCTTGCGGGGCTGTTGCCCCCAAACCGTACTTCATAGACCGTGAATCTCCTTGTAAAGTTTCGGTCATTGAAAGATAATGTCATAAATATTTTCACAAGGATTTCCTGAATTTTCGCTGTCAAAGTTGCACCTCACAAAAGTCCTTTCGATGTTTCCACCTTTAACTGTCTTTTCACTGGCGATGTTCGTATCGTCCCCGACATTAGTTCAGTCACTGATCCGTACTCACAGAATTGAGGTCACTGGATTAATGTGCCACTTGGGGAACCTGCAAGTTGGAATCGACAGTAAAGAGGTGGATATGTTACTGATGTGTGGTCACAGTGTGAATGGAGAGGATGGGGCCCGCCGCTGGCAGCGCAACCTCTAAGCACGAAGTGAGATGTCAAAGGAGTTTGTTTCGTAGTTACTTCACGACACCGTGAAACTTTCTCTTCCCGTCTCTCCATCACCAAGCAAACTACATTAGTCTACAACTCTATACCAGGGGACTTATGTGCTGAATCTGTATTTTGGTGGATTTTTATTAGTGTAGTTATGATATGCGCTTAGCGTCTAAGACAATGTTAGGGAATTCTCTTTGCGACCTTTCGAGTGACCAATCCCTGAAAATGGTCTTCCAAACAACACCAGTGCCAACATTCTGGATTAGCGTCAACGGTGAATATCCTCTCCTTTCTGAGAAAGCAATGAAAGTTCTTCTGTCGTTTTCAACTTCGTATATTTGTGAGCAAGGATTTCCAGCATTGGCAGCACTGAGGTCGAAATACAGAAATCGTGTGGACGCAGAGGCTGAGCTGCGAATAGCAGTGGGTACCAACATCTCACACAGGTTCGCTTCTCTATGCAACAGCAAGCAGGCTCAACCTTCTCATTAATCAAAGTGAGTGTCCAATAAAATAATGTTTATTAGCACCGCAGAATTTGCTTTAGTAAAATTTCATTAACAGTTATACTTCTTGCAGATACGAACTTTGTTCTTCCGTTGTTGAATTGCATTGATTTCCTCGACGCGGCGTTCGAGGTTAGCTAAGGCTCCCCCCCTCGTCCACCGACCTAGCTTGCTAAGGATGAAAACCTCGTAAAGAATATTTTAATCACCATTTAAATCATTTTTCAAAGCATCAGCACTGTTAAACACCCCCACTGTCACCGAGATTCCTTCTTCTTCTTCTCCTCCTCCCCCCAACTCACACCCAAATGAAACGTTTTGATCTCTTTGTGGTATGTAGTATTTATAATGTGTCGATTAAAACGAATTCCTTTCAACTTAAGCTTCAACAGACGCCTTCAAACAAGAGAGACATGGTTTTATTTATCGGACTTTCAAAACATCACAAGATCATCAGACATCATTAACAGCCAAGGATGAGTTCACCGCTCGCATCATGGAACTCGGCATTACATCCTCCACACTAGTTCTCCCTGGCAGGACGAATTACCACGACACGTGAAGTAAGTTGAAGTAGAAAAATAGTAAATAGTGGATTTTAAGTGAAAAACAAAATTATTGCTAACAACATGAAATATCTATATCTACCAAGATAGGTGTATCGAAACGACATGCAGATTAAAAGATAAAACAAACCAACTGGTAATATTGGTAATATGAGCTTCAGTGGTAGATGATACTGTCTCAGTCATATTTGATCATAATTGTGGGTTGCACAATGGAAAAATTTTGTGTTGTTAAGAAAACATTGCAGGCAACTGAAATGGTGGATTGAGCTTCTATTTGTGATCAACAAACAGGAAAGCTTCACGCATTTTGTCAATACCTTTACACGTATACAAAGTAGCAAAATATAGAAAAATAGCAAAATATTGTAAGTTACACATTAGCATTATGCTAGCCAGTTCCTTTGCAGGAAACTAAATGAATGTGTGTGTGAAAACAAAATGAAAAAAGAATACACATTTTAAAGAGATGCTATAATGTGTTTTGGTCCGTTACTTGAACCCTCATTTTAAAAGGAAAAAACAAAAACAAAAGCATATGATAAATATGTCAAGGTTACAGGCACATAATAAACACAGGCAGAGAAAGATTGAAAGATCAGATCACAAATCAGTGCTTACGAGAGATTAATGCAAGAGACTATTGAAGAAGATCGAATATTAGAAAAATGATTGAAAGTTGAGAAATAGCCCCAACGGTACCAAATATATCAAGAAGAAAAAAATGTAAAAGTAAAAATGGCCTCTACAGTTTCTGAATTACACGAAAAATGTCAAAGGAATAAAATTTACCATTTTTGTAAAGTAAAAATCCATTTGCTGGAGCTGTAGCCGTGTTCACAGAATGAGTTTTTGATACTGCACTTCTGACAAAGTCATCAGTCACAATATAAACTTTGTTAAAGTCATTCTGTGAAATCGTTAGTTAGGCCACGTTTCCCTAGCATATTCTTTCATTTCTGACGAATCAGTTCTTCAAGACATTTATACACAAATCAGGGAACATCAGGCGTCTGTGTTTCTTTGTTCAATATTTCCAGCATTATCCAGTGTAAAAGATGCTCGTCTGATGCCTCTTGTAAAAGAACAAGAAAAAACGCCACCATTATAGAGTGTAAAAGATGCTTGTCTGATGCCTCCTGTAGAAGAACGAAAAGAAACGGTTATATCAGTTGTCTCCACGTCCCTGACGTCTGCTTGTCTGGAAGTCGACGGTTGTTCCTCTTCACGAGAGGTAGAAGGCTGAGGACTAATGACATTTCTCGTCACCACGTCGTCCTCGCTATTGCCACTCTCGTCAAGTCCTTCATATTTAAACTCTACCTCCTCTAATGGTGATGACACTGGAGAGGAGGAAGAAGATTCAACGACAATGTAAGGTGGTGTAGATTGTCGCAATGTCAAGTTTGAGCACTCTGTGCAGCTCCTCTTAGGTAAGGACGATCCTTCTTCCTCCGAACTCGACGAATCCGCCACTCTTGTACGTTTTTCAGGAGACAGTAATGTAGACCTCTCAGCAGAAGCTATCCTTTCTCCCTGCATGGCATCCCAATCCCTTGGTGTGTCAGATTGGGTGTCCAGTTCAAATCCGCTGAATGTTTCAGGTATACACCACTTTGTGTAGACTCCTGTATACTTATTTCCTCGCTGGTACATTCCCCAGTTTTTAGGAGCAAGGATGGCCAGATCACAGATCATCGTTTTGTAATACTCTGGAAACTGTATGTGGTAGCGATGGACGAGATGTATTGCATAACAAATAGAGGTTTGCCTGCGTATAGGTTTTTTGTTCCGGTGAGGCTCAAGACTGAAATTAGAATCTGTCAGTCCTTCGAAAACATCAATGAAAGCGCCTTTCAGCCTCTGCTCAAGAGACTGATTATCTTCAATGAGGCTCTGGCAGAGAGTAAGGAAGACACGCAGGAAGTCCTTAAAGAGCCTTTTAGCTCGGTACGCCATGGGGTCTTGTAACTCCACGGTAACAGAAAGGTCGACAGCAGCAGGTAAGCTCCAAGGCTCTTGTGGCCATTCACGAATATTGCAGAACACTCTCTTGGCGATTTCAGAATCTTTAAAAGTTCTCAGATGTGCGCACACAGAGTCAATATCACTGCGAATACCAAAAGCCTCCAAACACTTTATAGCTTCAATATATTGTCTATTGTGGCCTGTTCTTGGTCGTAGAATTTTGTTTCGTTGCAGTCTGAAGGTAACTGGTGTCCACGGCGCACAGCGGAGGAAGGCTTCTTCACACACCTTGATTGGCTGCTGGTTACTCATCTTCATGGAATTTTGGTAAAGTCCTGATACACAAATCTTTTACTTTCTTCGTTTTGTATGCATAAAATAGTTAGCTTTCTCTAATGCCTTCCTCTTTGAAACTTTCTCTGTCGCTGCTCAGCGTGCAATGGGGACACGGGCGGAGCTCTCGGGGAAAGCGCAGCAAACCGTGTGACGTCATCAAAAAACGGACCAATCCATGAGAAGGATGTTTGCAGCAGTTCCCGCTGGTTTTCGCATCTCTGGCTGTCATGAGGAGGCAGGCATAGCCTAACTGCTTTTTTTCAAAAATGTTTCGCGCTTGTTATACGCCAGTGATGCCCAACCTTTTTCGGCCTGCGGGCCATACACATTTCAGACATGCGTGTCACGGGCGTTTCACCGCAAAAATACAAGAAAGAAAAAAAAAATAGAGTAGATACCATTTTTATTAGAAACAAGTTGTACTTACCATTAATTATGTAGTAATTAGTGGGATATTTGAAGTTGTTTACCCGAAACCAACTTCTGAATGTCAGTGCATCGTAGAGACACCAAGTCGGAGCACTGAATCGAAATGTTCGTCCATAGAAAAAAAGATTGAGAGACGCCCCTACTTGGGATAAATACTTCTTCTTCCTTTTTTTTCGTTTTTTTTTTTTTTTTTTTTTTAGTTTTCTTTTTTATTACTAACATGCCGATTTTCTGCACTGTGGGCAGAAGTTTCGCGGGCCAGATGGCACCGCGTTGCGGGCCGGATATGGCCCGCGGACCGTAGGTTGGGCATCCCTGTTATACGCTGTTTGTAGCGGGTGTCTGGGTGTCATAACAAATCACAATCCAGAAGTATTTCTATACGGGCCTGAGAGATTTGTGGGATTAAAAGACGCTAACAGATTTTTCAACCCTTTTGTGAAAACAAAAAAAAAGAAAGATAAGAAAATGCTAACTACTTGTTAGTACAAGTATTGTTTCATATAAATGACAAACATGTCCTACTGCATATGGCGTTTGGGTGTATTTGTGTGTGTGTGAAGAGTAGCAACGAATAAGTGTGTGAGTTTGAGTTTATAAAGATTATGTGTGTTTGTGTGGCGAGGGTTTGTACCACAAATTACAGGTGTATAAACACAACACCTCGCTGTATCCACATGCTTGGGGGCAATGACAAGATGAGGTTTATTGTCTTCCACCAGACATCTGGCAACCGACAACTCGTCACACCATGTTGGTCAGCTCGTGAAATCTTTATTATAATTTAGTGTTTATAGTCCCTGCGTTTGAAGGTCTGTAAATAATAACAACATTAACAACAAATAATTTTCAAAGAACATTTTCCCAAAGTTACAGTAAGCTCAGTGCGATATATACAAACAAAAGATATTCAACTACAAAAATGCATAAAGCACATTGGTACACAGACCAAGCAAGTCAGTAGAGAAGTACAGACATACTAACAGCCATGAATGTGTCAGAGACCTACACCAAGTACTACAGGACTGAACACGTGCGAGGGAGAAAGGGTGTGAATGATGGACGTTTCCGGACTGCGTGTCAGTTAGATGTTTAAAACAAAAACAAAGAGAGATGTGATTGGAGAGAGAGTAAAGGGTGAGAGGAGGTAAGGTGACCAGATGTTTCGGGATGCGCGCCGATGATGGTGTCGTCACCGACAAAGAACGCCGAAAAAGGAGGTGGTGGTGGTGGTGGGGGGCGTGGGAAACCCTTCCTCTGACTTTGCCGAGTAGTGATGCTTTCAACGGCAGATCTGTCCACGCCACTACAGTATTCCATTTTAAAAAGAAAAACGGTTTTTTAAAATTTAAATATAAATATTTCTATCTTATCTTGTTTTCCATCTTCTTTTTCTGGTCTGAAGAAGGAGCACCTGCAGATGTTGAGTTTCAAGTCTGCAGTATACAATTTCCAGGCCGGATCGAGGTAGGCTGGGCCGTCGGGGTAGCGGGCCAGGTGTCAGAGGGCCGCTGGACACAATGATTTATCGTGGGCAATTAATTTTCCCAAGGGGCCGCATGAGAAATTGGGATGGTTTTAGAGGGCCGGACTAATATAGTTAACTCAGTTTTACCCAATACTGTATACATAGCATATATACTGGCGGGCGGGCCAGCGTGCGGGTCGGTCAGAGACAAGAGGCGGGCCGGATTCGGCCCGCGGGCCGCCCTTTGCCCAGGTCTGGTCTAGATTCTAGAAGAACGCTCGTGCATTGAGGTCGCTGAATTAATGTGCCACTGAAGGGGCCTGCAAGCAAGTTGGAATTGACAGTAAAGAGGTGGATAGGTTACTGATGTATGGCCGGGTGACTCAGGCAGTGGCCTGGAAGGGGGGAATAACCTTTTGAACTGCGGTGACAGTTGTGGGCCGCGTGGGACCAGCAAGCGCCATTAGCTAGAGGGGCGGGTGTACATGTTCGTGGGATTGTGTCTGATTTGTGTTTTTGTTTGTTTTGTTTTTTTTTTTTGTGCGTGCGTGTTATGGTGGGGCTCTCCTCTATTTGTTTTGTTTGGCCATCTGTATGAAAGGGGTTTTGTTTTCTTTTTTTCTTTTCTTCCATATTTTTATTTTTTATTTATTTTTTTTTAGTTGTCGCTTCGTGTGCGCGTTTCTCCATCAGTCAGCAAACTACATTAGTCTACAACTCTATACCAGGGGTGGGCTTAAACACGGCCTGTGGATGCCTTTGGGTCGGCATCGTCTGCCAAAATGTAAAATTCACTTGTTTTTATTTTTTTTTTTTAACATCGGCCTAGGTTAATTTGCTAAAAATGTATTTTATCAAGTATAACAGAGTTAGAAATCGGCAGTCCGTAGCATTCCAACACAAAGTAAAAAGATAAAAAATAATAACTGACATGTCTGATGGAGTCGTTAGAGGCTGCATGCCTTCAAAGGAAAGCGAGCGACTTCAAACAGCTTCAGTTTACACAATAAAGTCGGCAGGTGAAGGCCATTTATATACTCATTTGTTGTCCATTCCATTATCACTAGGTTTGGGGTGTAGTCACCTGCTGGCGTGGGTTGCCACTGGGAGGTGGGGGAACTCGGACAACCGTAGCCAAAGAAGCTGACACCTACGAGGGACGAGCAGACGACCACCGGCGATGTACCAGCGGCGCGTGCAATAAGATGTCGGCCGGCAGGTCATCATCGTCACGGTCAAACACCGGAGCCCGCAGAGCGACGAAAAAGAAATCGGAATCAACAAGACAAGGCCAAAAGGCAAAAGCCAAAACCAAAGGCGCGGATGAGAATCAGTGTACGGTATT
Organism: Pomacea maculata; assembly: GCA_004794325.1. Taxonomy (NCBI): domain Eukaryota; kingdom Metazoa; phylum Mollusca; class Gastropoda; order Architaenioglossa; family Ampullariidae; genus Pomacea; species Pomacea maculata. Next base: position 133,617 of record SRHC01003750.1, on the reverse strand, counting down.
TTTAAAGACAAGCGGGACATTGATGGACTTGCTAGAAAGCGAGACATTGGGCATCCCACCCAGACATTTTATGAGCAGGCGGGACACGAGGTCAAAAGCTTCTGGTCACCTGACCTCGGGGCTGAAGCGCGGGGCCCCTTCGAGAGCGGGGCCTGGGGGGCCGCCCCATTTGCCACCCCCTAACGCCGCCGCTGATCACACACAAACTCTAGCAGCAGCAGAATATTAAGAAGGAAGAAGAAATGTAGAAAAGAGAAAGAGCAATATCGTAACGAATAAAAGCAGTGTTCGTGAGATAGCTTAGTGAAAACCCATCACCGGAAAATTGAATTGGAAGCTTCAAAGAATTTTATCTCTGCAATGGACAAGTAAAGTGATGACAAAAAAAAAGTAGACAGATACTGGTTGGAGGAGGAAAATTTCAGGGGAGACTACCTGTAACTGAATGTAAACTCTAGCTCTTATCTCCCTTTGAACATAAATACGAGACGGCAACGTGGGCAACGGAGGGTTGTGTGTGACATGGAGCAAATCTTTGTTAACCATTCAGAACACGTGCACGTGCTAGAAAATGGCAACCTGCACACAGGACCGCCGAGAGCCAGCACGGGCCCAGGGGCAGACGATCTCTTCAGGCCCCTTGTAATTGTAATCATCAATTATTTTCCCACTATATAATATGTTTACAATTTGATTATCAATATCTACATTTCATTCAGTACCTTAATATAGACTGCAAACATTGGGACAAGTGCATCTTTACCGTACCCAGGGTGTTTCACGGTGAGAACTCTGCTACAAGAGCCCTCAAATGAAGGGGTGGAGAGGGTGGTTGAGCACACGATCACCTAATACCAGACTAACAGTTGAAGCAAAGGTACATGTCAAGTGTTTTTGCTGTTGCCAGGACCAGAAGCCGGGTCTCGTGTAACAGTGGTTGACTCTGTGAATCAAAGCAACCCACTGTTGTTGCTGGGAGTTTTTTTGGGGGAGGGCGGAACGATGACAATGACGGCGACAGACATCAGTGGCAACAACAGTCACTGCAGTAGCAAACGGGAATGAAAGGTTCAAGTGTTTTCACTGTCCCTGGGATGGAGACCCTTTAGAGTTAACTAAGTGGTGCTCACCTTACACCGCTACACCGACTTGTTTCCACTCCGCATCATTGTTGTAGGAATGGTGCGATAGAAGGAATAGTTGAATGTTAGGTAAAGAGACTTTGTAGAATTGCTGCATGAGAAATAAATGCAATCTTACTTTACAGTAGACTAATTCATTGAAATAAATAGGGTCCGAGCCGACCATACTGTTACTACCATGTCATGAGTACTGCTTCCTTTTTTTGAACTAACTAGATTTTACCTTTGAAGTAGCCACAGTTCGTTGGGTCTGTAAACCAAAACAAAATTCATACGAGGCTCCCGTTAGGCCTGCATCAAATACTTATGTCAGTAAGATGGGAACTCATGTCCTCAACAGCTGCTAAAAAGCGACTATGCGGAACTAAAGTTTGTCGGTGTATTTTGTACCCAAACAGACCGTTAGCCAAACGAATATTGTTCCTGTTGACGGAGACAGAAGTCACGTGACGTTGGCTGACCTGGTGTCAAGACTTCATAAACAGGAGCTTACTCGTTACAGTGAACCCACTTCTCCATTACAATGGCTTCCTCCTGTGGGCTTCTTACGCTTATTTGTCTCATCCTTCTTGTCATCACAGTAGGTATGTACATTGTAGGTTGTGCTGCTTGATATGTCGCGTAGTCAAGTGTACCTGTAAATGTTACAAGTGAATAGTAATGTATGTTCTTCATCACGCAATTATTTATAACAAATTTTTTATTACAAATTATTTATTGCAAAATTTAGAAGGAAAAGTTAATCTAGTTGCAGAGATATTGATGTTGTTTATGCACGATGCTGTGGAAGAGCCATCTGTCTTCATAACGGTAATGGAAGGTGTCAAGTGTGGCTGACCTCGGGTGTGGTGAATGATCATTTCAACGAATAAGTAAGCTACTCAAACTCTCCGACTTTTTTTTAAAAATTATTTGCTAACAGTGTCTTCGGCGCTAGAAAGTGAGGTCGACTCGTTCCAGTTTCTTCAGAAGCCTGTAGCTGTGGATGGCACGAAGGGTCAGAGCCGCCAGGACCCACGAGGTCAAGTCGCCAAAGGTAGTACCAAAGGTAAGCAACTGTGTGTGGTGTCACCTTCTAAGCTCCCAAGGATGACCTCTTTCGCAAATAGAACCTGATGGCGTTCCCTTTTCCATAGTTTTCTCTCCCTTTGTTTTTGTATTTTTCAGTTGTACAACAGCCTTTCATTTTCGTTAAGATGTTGTGTTTAGGCGCCCCTAGTAATTGTTAGGTTTATATTTATTATTGTTGTTGTGTATGCTGATGGTGTGTGGAGGACATGCAAGCCCTCGTTGCCAGTCCTCCCTTACCTACAATTTATTTCATATCTGCGGGCAGGTGCGAAAGGTGGCGTGCCCACGAAACAACAGGTAAAATTAATTGAAAAGCTGTCGTCAGCCTCCGCGATCTTCTCATCGTCGCTGTATTCACAGTTGAGGCAAAATGTCAGTTCTGACATCGTCTTCTCTCCCTTCAGTGTCCACTTGGCCCTGACCATGACCTATCTGGGTGAGTGCAGGCCAGGGTCAAGTACACTTGTAATTAATTTGTAAAAGTAGACAATAGTTTAAAGATGTGGGCTAAATTAAAAATCGGGTATAGTTGCATTTTTTTCTTACCGTGTACTTTTCCGTAGAAATTATCTTTTCGATGCAAAGCTCACATACATTTAAGACCAAACTGGGGGTGAAGCTAATTTTTGTTTTAGCATCGAAAAATATGTTATTTGCTTCAAATGTTGATTACATGACAGATGTTGCAAAATAATAATCAAGCTATATGTTTATAACTACTTGCTGAGAAATAAGCAAAAGATAAATAATTGTATTGATACATCGTGGCTTCCATGCTCGTAGAAAAAGTTTAATCTCTCCTATAAAATAACATTTTCAACATCGTCCTATGGTGTAGGTGCTCAGAATGCCACCGCCAAGGAGATGATCAAAGTACTGGGGCTCTCCAAACTTCAGAAGAACAAAGCCCACTCAGCCTACGCCGCGTTGCTAAAGACCAGTCAGCTCTCCACGTCTGTCGAGCTGAAGTTGGCCAACGCCGTGTTCGTTAAACCCAATCTACCAGTTGAGAAAACCTTTCGTCAGGGTCTGGTGCAGATGTACCGAGCTAAGTAAGTCAGGCATATACCCGGTAAGTCACACAAGCTGGGAACGAGAAACATCGTGGATAATGTCTAATTATTTATAATAATTATCTCGTCTCAATTGTTTTAGGTTCGGCCACTTTAACCTCAGCGCCGTTGATGGTCCAGAGACACCCATCAACACCTGGGTAGGCAATGTGACCAAAGACAAAATTCCAGATTTTCTTGCGCCGGGTACCATCGACAATTCAACAGAAATGATCATCGTCAATGCTCTCTATTTTAAAGGTCGAGTTTTATTGTATGTTGTGTGTTCTTCCTTCTATTTGCCATCTTCCGACCTTTCTTGGCTTCCCTATGTTAACACGAGGCAGGTATTTCACAAATTATGTTGAGTGTGAAAGATGGAGAGATTTACTCGTGTTGGGAAATTCTAAGGGTCCCTTTATCATGTGTGACATACCCCTTTACTACATCTACAGATGACTAATAATCCTCCTCCTTGATATTAAAAGTTGGTTGTACAGTTGGTCTTGTGAATCCTTGTTTGTAATCTTGTCATCTTGTGGCAGGCTCCTGGCTGAACACCTTCAACCTGGCGGACACAGCAAAGAAGCCATTTTACCGGGATGATTGCACGACCGTTACTGTTCCCATGATGAAGAAGGAGGACAATTTCAAGTATGAACTTTTGTCTGTTTAATGTCTATAGACTATAGGTGTCGATGCATATACATGTTTATCTATGCGTCAATGTGTATCTTGAGATGTTATGTTTATCTAAAGGTGCCTACGTGTTTTTATAAAATGAGATTGTAAATAACAAAATTGTTAATGTTCCACACCGGTTACACCATCATGTACAGGTTCACAAGATCCAAGAATCTGAAAGCTGACATTGTGGAGCTGCCTTACAAAGACCAGAGATATTCCATCTTCATTGTGTTGCCGGTCAGCGGTGGAACTCTCAGTCAAGTGGAGCAGTCTCTCAAGATGGAGGAATTAACCTCTGAACTCGGCTCAATGGTCAATGCCAAACTGGAATTGGTTTTGCCCAGGTGAGTTTTGCTCCGTCTGGTGCCGACCGGCTGTCGGTCGATGACCTGATTGTAGTAACATCGAATAAATCTTTGCTCTATGATTACTTGCTTTTTTACCCCTTTTGTCTTCAGAGAGTGGATAAGAAGAAGATGAAGAAAGAAGGAAATGAGACTTATGACTGAAACGCCTAACCATGGGCAAAATATGGTCACTGTACTTAATTAAGTAGAGGTCCTATCACAAGTTTAGTCTAGCACAGCCATCAGCATACATCCATCTCTTTCCTTAATACTTTCATTATCCTCTTTCAAGTCTTTCCCGTCTTTCTTTTTTCCGATTTGCGGTTTTCCGACTCATCATAGACTCTGTGTGTGTGCGCGTGTGGGTGTGTGTGTGTGTTTGTGTGTGTGTTTGTGTTTGTGTGTGTTTTGTTTGTTTGTGTTTGTGCAGATTTAAGTCGAAGAGCCGCTTCAGTTTGATTGAACCTTTACGGAAGTTGGGCATGCGCACCTCCTTCACCTGCAAAGAAGCCAACTTCCACGGCATCAGCTCAGAGAAAGACTTGTACATTTCTGACGTCATTCACGAGGTTAGTTTTCTTCGATAAATCTTTTTTTTGTGTTGTTACATATTCCTCCTGTAAATTTGTTTTGTTTCGCGGCCTGAACAAAGCCACCACCCTTCTCATCCTCAAACCTCTCTTCACGCATCACTTGTCATCTCTGTTTCCAGGCTGTGGTGGAGGTCAACGAGGAGGGGACAGAAGCATCTGCAGCGACTGCAGTTAAGATTTCTTCGAGGTCTTTCCCAATCCGCTTCCGGGCAGACCACCCTTTCCTGTACATCATCCGAGACAATACTTACAAGATGGTTTTGTTCATGGGGCGCTACACAGGGGCAGCTTAATTAAACTATTATTGTACAGTTGTCTCTGCTACCTGGAGTGTCACATTCATACAAATCTGGCTTGTCAAAAATGTTTAGAAATACATGTCACAATTTGTCACAGATTTTAAAATGTTAAAAATTATTTAAGAAAGGATTTCTGGTTTGTTTTTGCGAAGGTACCGTTGATCTGTTTGATGATTTGAAAGTATGTATACCTTAGAGACAGAGTTGGGATAAAACAATGTTTCATTAAATAGGCAAATAAGAGTTTAGTCGCTATGAGAACAGTCAGCATGAAGGAGACAAACACTTGAATGACAACGACGACAACCCTGCTGTAGGACAGACGGCTGTGAGCACCGGCATCTCGTCAACACCATTGTCTGTTATTTTACAGAGAGAGGAGAGAGAAAGAGAGAGAGAGAGAGAGAGAGAGAGAGAGAGAGATTAATTTGCTTTATACCATCTTCATATAAAGACACATCAGGCATTTATATCAGTGTAAGGTGTGTTAGACATCTACATTTATTACTACAAGGCATAACACACAATCTGTAGACTGTTTTCAGCATACAGGAGGTTCAACTTTTTCTCCAGTCATTTTCCCAGCATGAACATCACATTTTACTGTAGCAAGAGATAAAACAAGAATAAATTCTTTATAAACGCACTTTTATAAATAAATTTAAAGCATGCTTTTAATGATCACTTTTCACTCGCTCCAGATGAAGTCACGGACACCATTTCGTGACATTCATGTTATTTTTGTTCCTCCCCCACATCGTTATCTCTGATCCCAGTGATTTATGCTCCCTGCTGGTCGATACTTGCCCCGATCTCTCAAGAAGTCTTTTCCTTTCTCAAAGAAAAACGATGAGAGAGTAGTTCACTCTTTCGCGTGCAAGTAACTCTTCTGTATCCTTGAGTGTGAGTGCACCCACATCTTGATCATACATCACGAGCAGGGAGGTGAGTTGTGCACGTGGGATGGGGAGGTAAGTCCTGGAGTTGTCTTCCTTGGAGTTGAGACTTTCTCGACCTTTAGTGCCACACATCCTGCAGGATGCCCTCCAGGTCCCCCCGGATGCGAGGGCGATGAAGGGAGTGGGTGATGACGAGATAGGGGGGACTGGAGGAGACTCGTGTGTTGGACTCGCTCCTCCTCGCACCTGATGGGCTGACCATGATCGTACAGCTGGGAAAGAGTGATGGCATTGGGGGGTAAGGCCGGGTCTGGAATCAGAGCGTTGTTCTTCAGGATTAAGATGGCGCCGAGGATGACCAGCAGACAACCAGCGACATCGAGGGCAAAAGCCCAGGAGTAGAACTGGCTGACGTATGGTCGCGTGCGGTCCACGTACAACATCGCACCGATGAAAGCAATGCTGGCTGCGACACAAGAAAACAACTGTATGTCAACAAATGGTGACGTCTGACAAAAAAAACCCAAAAAAAAAAACCAAACAAAAACTACAAGTAATAGTGAATTCAGGAATAAGAAATAAATCCAGACATATCTGTCTGTAAAACACGAAACACAAGCTTGCAGATTCAAGCATACACACACGCACGCAAACACGCAGACACACGCGCGTGCTGTAAAGATCTGAGTACCTCCCAAGATTGCAATGGCCTCACCCACGCGTTTCTCAGGAGGTGCAGTCATACAGCAGTCAATGACCACGTGATACACCAGGGCGCCCAGCATCGCGATACAGCCGATACACTGCAAGGCCTGCACAGCTTTCAGCCAGCCTGGCACTGCAACCATCAGAACCATGTCAGCAGACGAAAGCCCTAGATATATGCAAAGTCTGAATAATACGATTTAAACAGAATTATAATGAAATCTTGATATGTCACCAAGGCACACGACAATTACTCGCCAAAGCTTGGATATCGTCTGTTCACCCACAGGCTGGGTCACCTGCAACTGTTAGTCGTAATACAAGTGTATCCTTATCCTGTAACACATGCCATGTCTGTCTTCGCTACCGTCTTGTTCTTTACAGACTTTCTGGCCAAAAGGCAGCGTGGGTGGATGAAAGAACTTTCCGAGAGACTTTAAAAGCTTTTTGCCATTGAGACACGCATTCGTCGGAAAAAACAACTTTCTCCTTCGCATCCCCACAGAAAGGAATGTTTCAAATGTGCTGACGACATACCACAAGATATACCAACAGTTGTAGGTAGGTGTGTACAAGCTTGCAAGTGATGAAGTATCTTCTGTGGAATATTAGTGATCTTGCTTTGAAAGAGAAGAATAATGAGAGTCTTTGGCGTTTCCCGTTTATCTTTTTGAAGGTGGTGATAAAGAAAGTGCAGACGGTCTATCGATTCATTATTTTAAGCTTTTTTGTTCACAGAACTAGAGACTGGTTGCCCTGAGTGACCAGAAAGTAGTCCACATGGCCTCTGATCATCGAGAGTGTTCAGCATCGGAACTCTCCGACAGGTAGTGGTGACAGTAGCAGCTGTGGTGCTGCTTGTGTGTTTGTATGTGTGTGTGTTTGTGTGTTTGTGTGTGTGTTGCTTGTGTGTTTGTGTTTGTGTGTGTGTTGCTTGTGTGTTTGTGTTTGTGTTTGTGTTTGTGTGGGAATGTGGGAGCTCGTTTGTGTTTTGCTTTGATATCGGCATGTGGCCAAGAACAGGGAGGGGATGTAGGAAAACACATGTAAAAATGTTTCAGGGTATTAAACTTCAAAGACAGTAACTCGTCTAACATCTCCTTTTACAGTAGAAAAATAAATGAATTTTTTTTATTAGAGGCCTGCACATCTCTAGCATGCAACCTGTGAAGAGCTGTCTAGTAAGGGAGCAATCAACATGTCGGCCTACAAACCACAGCCCGAGGATGTTTATTGATTTCCCGGCATTTCTTCATCCTATTTGGAGAGTGGTCCATCTGGAGAACTAAAGACATAATTTGTGGAAGCCTAGTGACAACAGACTGGCATTATAAAGTCACACTTCAATAACAAAATACTGAAGCTGTGGTCCAACCAGACCAGCATGCACCGCTTCCTTGTTACTGAGAGATGGTCCTTGTGGCTCACAAAATGTCTGGATTTTGCGATCCATGTCAGAAATTCGTGTTTTTGTCAAATATTTGGATTCTCTTTTCCCTATTGGCAAAAATAGTTCATGTCTTACATGGAATGGGGGAGAGAGAGGAACTGTACAAGTCTGTACTGGTCAGGAATTTTGCGGATAATGTTGTGTGAAGTAAGGTTTCCATTTGGTTTATTCAATACAACAGTGTTCTTCGCTCTTGGCCAGTTCTCAGATGCTGAATATTTTCATCACATGCCACAGATCCTATTGCCAGACTTCATCAAATGTCTTTTGAATGAAGTTATGGAAGTGATGGCGATTGATTTGCGGGTGTCTTTTCATCAGGATGCTGCAGTCAAAGATCCGTTCAACTGATTTGCAGCCAGTCCCTTCCCCTCCTTGCAGTTCTTCGCTGGTGGAGTTGATTACCTTCTGCATCAATGTCACCGTCGGAAATAAACATTTAAGGATCTTATTTCACCATATTCTTGCAGACAGAGAGAATGTCAAAGAGCACCAGACCATGCTAGATGAAGGATGATGTCAGATAGTCCTGATGGATGTGAATGTGATCTGTCATGACATGTCCTTCTTGCATGACCCAGGGTGGATCGATCTTCTGTGTCATAGGTAAGCTGACACCTGTATGAACGCTGCCCACCCGGGGCCGGAACGTCAGACCGGTAACCGTTGTTAGGCACGTTCGTGTGAAACCGTTGTTTACCTGTGGACACGTGCGGGTGATTACCTGTAGACGAGTAACGCCCCATCCTGTTATCCAACTCCTTCTGAAGCAAGTGTGTGTGTGTTTGTGTGTGTGTGTGTACGTGTTAGGTTACCGGATATGTTTTTTTCTCTTTTTCCCAATATTTTTGTTGTGAAGCTCCAGAATCTCCCAAAATAAAGTCTCTAAAAATTACAGGAGATATTCTTTATGAAAGGTCTGCCCATGCAGAAAAATTGATTCGAGTGCAATTATCCAAGTTGCCATCTTGCCTGAAGGGCTTTCACAAGTTCTTGCCTGCACTGATGAGTGAACAATACTGATTGTGGCTTGGGGCAAAAGACAACAACAACAACAACAATTATTGTAACCACTTTTTCCGTTGATGAAAACGTTGTGTAGACAAATTAGCTCACAACGCGATTTAATTTATATTTTGTGAAAATTCCAGAGCTGAACTTATCAGCGAAATAGGTCAATAGCCATCTTGTGGCCTCTGATTGGCAGTAAAAATAAAACTCAGAGATTTAATCAGGTGTGTAGAGCTTAGCAAGCCCAAGGGCTGTATGGTCTTCAGAAGGGTGTGGAAGAACCCTTGATTCTGGCACGCGCTGCTGACGTGGTCTCGTGATCGCCAGGCAGTGGTGCAGAGGATGATGTTGACCCGGTGGAGGTCATGCCTGTTGCCTTCTCTCAAATTGCCATAATTGCTATGTTCGTGTCAACGCCGCAGAGTGCTTGCTGTAACCCTGCTCTCCTACCCTCATTGGCCTCCGGTCATCGTATACTTATTGGTCTAATTTTAAAACCTATTTGGCTGATAACCACGACCAATACTGGCAATTACAGACATAATAATCTATTAAAATTGCGCTGCAAGGAATTTCGGGGATCTGAACATTGAACACTATACAATGCTGTTGTGCGGATTGTACAAAAATCTGAGTTCTATCTCATGGTCTGTGGTGGCCTCCGGGTAGACGTGAGGGGTGTTGCTGCTACTGTTAATGTTGATGCAGTGCCCACATCTTTACACACGAATCACACCACCACCATCGGCTTCAGCCTTATAACTAATAAACTCCAGCCTCTGTGCCAGCTATGTCCCATTTTCTTGCAGCAAATCTCCAGAAGTGGCAAAACCAAAGGAAGGAAAGCCACGTGATGGGAATGTTTACAGGGTAAAGATCAGACTCCAGACACCAATCTTGCATTCCGTTTGTTAGTTTTGGGTGATGCTACATTCGCTTCATCTGGGAAGTAAGACAAAACAGCGAGAAAGACGGTTTAATTCGCATCAGATATGAATTCATTTCAGTTTTATGTGAAATTTTTACTGAAGGCTCTTCTTAACCGAACGAATGCGCAAAAACGTTTGACTGTCTGGTAAAGAGTTGACATGAGGGTAACTTGTATATTTGTCGGGTTAAGAATATGTGGCTGAGAAAAGACATAAAAAATTCCCGCAGAAACCTGTGTTTATGAGTGTGAATGTCTTTGACCTTTGTATCATACATTGTCATGACTTGTGATCTCTCTTGAAATATCACCGACAGTGGACACAGAAGTCGACAGGAGTGTTCTTCTCCAATAGATCTTCTGCCTTCCAAAAGGAAGCAGGAAATAAATCCTCGGATCCATTAATTGATCGGATTCAGCAACAGGAGTCGTTATGTGCTTCATCTGTAGCACGAGGAACACCTTCTAATCAGCGGCAAGCATCGAGATGAAACTATAGCAATGCCAGATTGAAAGCTATAAATATCGATGTTAAACACACGGAAATCAAAAAGCTATAAATATGGATGTTAAACACAGGAAAATCAAAAAGCTATAAATATGGATGCAAACAACGACCATCGGGAAAGAAGACCTAACCCGTTTCTCATTAGACCTTGAGAAGGCTGTCCACCCTCTACCACCCTCTCACCCACACCCCAAGCCCACTTCGCCCTCTTCCAATTACTGCTTACCTCGGAGAATAACAATGAAATGAGCACTGACCACCCACAAGTTGCCTTGGCATCGTCAGAAGTAACCCTGACTCTCGCGACTTATTGATGACACTGAGTGGAAATCAGCTGGGGAACATAAACTGTTCCCCTCCCAACTGTGTGCTCTCACAACGAAGCTGGGTTGGCATATACGACAGTACTTTGAATTATTGGTCTGATTACTGAAGCTTCTAGCGATGAGAGTTCGATAACTGTCAGCTGCTGCTCTCACATGGAGGACACGAGAGACGAAATTTTGGATGGAGGGAGGAGGAAGAAGCTGAGAATAAACCACGGTATATCACGTGCTCCTCTCTCAGTGAAAATCACTTGTCATGTAAAATGTAACATTGATATAATTTGATAACAACTGCAGTTGTAACTGTTTACCATGTTTGTGACAGGGAAACGGAAACAATGTAGACTTTTACAGCCTCCGTCTCAGCAGCAGGGCAAGTCCTTAAAACACAGAAATGTGGATGCAGGCTCGTGGAGACACCAAATTTACTGTTTCTTACTTTTATCACCGAGTGCCCGACTTCTTCTCTACCTGGAAGTCTCTGATGTTTCTCCTGTTTAAGGTCAGAGAGCAGTCCAGCTTGTCTGGCTCTCTGGCTGACCTCTTCATCTACTTCTGTCTTTTATCTTTAGCTCCTCGCCTCTCGCCCGTCCTTTGGCCTCTGACCTTTGCACCGTCTGCCCGTGTTCCTGTCTCGGACATTTCTTTCAGCTTGCACTACAGAACTACTTTTACTTTTTAAGAGCTTGTTTTTACTTCATCTTCACGGCGAAATACACACATTGGTTATCGCAGGGTTGTCCATGGGACATATTTTTTTTCTATCCCATATGGCAATTTATGCCTGTCCCATCCCATCCCACGGGACATTTCCCATGGGATTCCCATGGTAATAACAATCCTATGGACAACACTGAAAACCACTTTTCGGCTTTTGTTCTATAATTCCTGCTACTTCACATACAATAGATGATTCAGAGGAAAGATTTAAATCCTTGATGAATGAAATAAGAGTAAATTTATTTTGCAATATCAAGTATCGACTACCATGGAAATACAAATGTGTACTGTCCCATCCCATCCCATTCCATGGGACGTTTCCCATGGGATTCCCATGGGATTCCCATTCCTATGGACAACACTGGGTTAAACAAACATTTAGTTTTACTGCATCGTTCACCACCACACTCGTTTCAAACTCATTTCAGCCTCCCAGCCCCCATACACGTGTTGAATTCTTAAATTCTGAAATTTGCTAAACTCTTCACCATAAAACAACATGGCTTCTTGTACCAAAATAAAAGCTTCGTGTTGTGTTTTGAGTTATGCACGGAGTCGTCATACCATCGAAGACATGTTACAGCAAAGCAGACGACCAAGTCACTAAACACTGATAATTAAAGAAGACATTTCTTTCTTTATGCTCTCACCTTTGTTTACCTCCACGAAAACCCAATGAGCAACTTATCAAATAACACATCAATTATTTCTAATATTAATGAATGCATAATATTAAAATTGCATATTATAAACTCTAATATTAATGAGTGGGTTTATTTTGTTTAACTGTTAAAGTCGTGGACCTCTGTTTACGCTGATGATAAAAGCGATAAATGTACGTCCTTAGAGAAATAAGAATGTTACTGGAATTTCAATTTTACAGTTGGGATCTCGTTGACGCTCGTTATCAATAAACAACAAGTTGGAGATGTATTCTTTGAAACATTTTGCATACAAGCTGCCGTCATGGCCGAAGAAGCGCAGATCTTTGAGAGACAGAGACGCAAAAAGAGAGACGGACGCAGAGAGACAGAAAGAGACAGACAGAGATAGAAAGAGACAGAAAAGAGACAAGAAAGACACATAGAGACGGACAGAAAGAGAGACAGAAAGAGAGACAGATAGAGAGACAGATAGAGACAGACAGAAAGAGAGATAGAAAGAAACAGAGAGACAGAGAGCCACAGTCTTCACATCGCTTTCAGCCTTTCTTCCTCCCCTCCCGCTGCCTTCTTACCGTACTTGGCGGACAAGCCCAAGCTGGAGCACTGGGAGGCAACTTGGGCGAACGCACACTCCAGCCACAGCCCCTGACTGAAGGTGGTGTCTCCATGTGACGTATCGACCCACAGCGGCGACAAGAAGCCAGTGACGTAGACAAGCGCACCAAAGCTCAGCACAGCGACCCCTACCTTGTAGCCCGTGCGTCTCACGGACCAGATCGCCATTTTCTGCCGGACTGCTGATGCTGCAGGCTGCGTGGGGCGCGTGCAGCAGCCGCCAGCCTGACACCGACTCGGAAGCAGACGACAGACGCATTGGGGTGTGTGTGTGTTGGTCGGGGGGGAGAGGCAGGGGGAGAGACGCAAGTAGTAGTAATGACATGCGCAGTGTGTGTGTGTGAGCGCGCGCGCGTGCGTTGAGGTTTATGTATTTATTTTGGCGTGTTGGTGTAGGTGGATGAGCGGGTGGATAAGTGGTGAACCTATTATTGTGAACCTGCAAACACGTGCACCCTGATACCCAGTGTTTCATCCGTATCTATTCCATCGGAGGCAAGAGCGCGATCGTATTCTGAATAGGGGTCTGATTATCTGGGGTCAGACGCACGACGTTGCTAAGCGGTGGCTTTAAGATGGACCTAGCAGTCCGATAAAATGCTGACAACAGTTTAGCTGACTGCTACACCTTAGCCATGCAGCTATCAGCGCCTAGTGACTTGCCATGCATCCGGCCTCACGGTGAGCTTGTCAGTGCATCTGGGTGCTCGTGTTTACAAACACTGAGTGCTTGCGCCACCTACGAAAAATTGTCGACCTTTTATTGCTTGAACCAGTTAGCGGCTGCATTGTCAGTACTAATCTTCAGCTATCTAGGAAATTTTCATCTTTTCGTAAATATAAAAATAGGTAAAACAGATTTATTCTCTGTAAGTTTTCAAAATACTCATTTCTATAGCGGAGATAATCTATTTTGATGACAAAGGTAGCATGCAGTTAGTATAGCCGGCAAAATATCTTCTGAAATTACTGAATATATTATTTAAATAAAAACTGTGTAGTATAAGAACGATTTTAAAGCTTTCGTGTTGACAAAGCAACTATAATTGTTTGACTTTACACTCTGGTAATGAAGAAAAAAATCTGTGCTCGCATTTTATTTCCATTAGAAATGGGCCTGTGGGTCATGCCACAAGCCACAGCATGCAATAAAGGAAGTTAATTGCCACAGGAAAGGTATAAAAGGGAGGAGATCTGAGAAGTAAATGAAGCTATTTCACCACAGGTTTACTACTCACCCATCTGAAAAAAGACAACTTTTGGTGTGATGGCGCGGTGACAGCCAATTAACACGAAGTTTCAACGTTTGTAATTAGTTCTTATCGCAACATTTCTCTCTCTCCATTCACACGTGCATGTGGGATCATTTGTTTCCTTTTTACGTTATCGCTTTCTTCCTTCTTTTCTTCTCCACATCCTTCATCGATTTCGCTTCTCGTGTTATTCTCTTCTGTTTTTGTTTTTGTTTTTTTTTTAAATCCTACAGTAACACAATGAGTTCCTTGAAATGTTTCGACTTCCTGGCTTTATCTAGACTCTAGAGCAAAAACTGAATTCCTACAAAGGTAAAGTTTCTTGCACAAAAATGGAGATTGTCCCCAGCAAAGTTATTTCTCTTCACGGAATACATCACAGGCTGTGAACGTATAAATGTATCTTTCATTCCATAATTCCACGTCGCTCATCCCTATTCTATAAATAACTACAATCCTTGTCTTTGTATACAAATATAAAATTGTCTTTGTCCGAATAAATGTTTTGTAAACTGAAAAAAACTATAAAAGCTATTTTAGGGTTAGCATTCCTGTCTACATGCTATCGTGCGTTCTTGAAGTGCGTGAGTGTGTGAGTGTGAATGTGAGTGTGAATGAATTTCCATCTTTTAATTTCTGTTAAAAGCAGACATCGAAAGATATACAATGTTCTTAGTGCGTTTTATATTAGTGCGTTCTATAGTGTTCTTAGTGCGTTCTATATTAACCAACCCCCCCAAAATAAACACAACAACAACAACAGCAACAGCAACAACAGCAACAACACATAAACAGAAAACCCAAGCGGTTTCTGCCTCGAGAGGGAATGAGTCAACAACACGTAGACCAATGAAGTTTGAAGGAATTTGTAGTCAAGAATTAAGTTTGCTGCCAAAAGACACCTGATGTGAGCTACTGGGCGAACTGGTGGCTTTGGTGGCAGCCGACAATCCGTCAATGTGAACATCAAAAGGCGAGACTGTCACAGTAGTTCACAGGCCAATATTTCACATGCCGACAGGTGCAGACTTTTTGTAATCATCAGCTGCAGCTCTCTGATGTCAACACTGAGGAAGATGGCAATCGCTCCATGTTCGTGTTGGTTTGTATAACGTTGCGAGATGGCGGCGGGCGGCGTGGGGGCTTCAACAAGTTATTTTACAGTTTGACATCAGACTCACACACATGTATGCGCACACACAAACACACACCTCACAAAATGCATGCACACACACACACACACGTACACACACGCGCGCGCACTCATACACACACAAATGCGTGCACAGTGACTGGAAGTAGTTCCAAGAGCAAGCTGTCTTGATGTTCACTCCGATGCCACTAGATCAACGCGCTGTAGTTACCATAGCAACCACGGTCATTGAAGATCGCCACTGTCGAATAAAGGGCAACCGCGCGAATAAAAACTGTCAGCATAAGAAGAGAAGCGCCCATAGCATTCACACGCGTGTGCAACGAATAGGACATTGCTGTCAACATTTCTCTTGGCTGTTAATATGTGTTTCACAAAACTGTCTGTAAACAAACTACTTCTGTAATGAGTGTTATAAAACAGCCGATGAGCAGAACTAATTTTCTTGTAAAATGTGATGTTGTATGAATGCATTAATGGCATTAATTTATGACTGACGTCCACTAATTCTTAACCCGTTGCTTCTAATGGACGGATTATTACAGTAAACAATTCCTTGTTTGTGTCAACATGAAGTATGGAAGCAATGAAATCAGGATGAAGGAACGCGTAAACACAAGTGTAACCTAGCGACGATAACAATGACGTCAATAAATACGAGTGTGACATAGACACGGAAACAACGTCAGAATGGCGTCATTATAGAATGTCGTCACATGTCACGTGAAGTCGCCTGTTGAATACGTCAAAATATTTTGTTGACTTCCTGCAGTGTGGTGGGTTGAGCGGCAAACAACAATTTACAAATACTTTGTTTACTTCCTGCAGTGACTTTGTTCGAGTGGCGGGTTGAGAGGTAAACAACAAACTACAAATTTGTAAGATTACCTACGGCCATCATAGATAATGAAATGCATATCATAACGACAGAGCTCTCCAAAACATAATACTTTCTTCTGTCACTCAGACGAACTGCGAATGGAAAAAGCGAGGATGTTCTACAGCATCTACTAATCGGTAATAGAGAGAAGAGGGAAAGTTACTGACTCGACTGTGGAGAAATCTGAAATCTTTTGCTTGGGTTGAAGACCAGCATGCTAGCAATCTCACAGAGACCGAGACTGTACCTCTTGGGACTGATGCTTCAGGTCACGTGTGGGGTGGTGTATGGCATCAGCATCTTCAGCCCCGGCTGGATAGCCGACCGTCAGACAGCATCCTGGACTGTCAAAAGAAGTTTATGGGAGAAAGACTTCGTGCTGTGTCTGGACGACAAGGATGTTCAGCATTGTCGAAAAATATATCCATCGGAAAGTAAGATTTTTTAAATTTTTGGCACTGTCGTTTCTTGCGTGTATGTGGAGATACCATCTTTACAAAATAAGATATAAAGATGACTTACAAAAATTGACTGGCAGATAATTCTTTCTCTCAATGTATCATAATTTCCATCTTTGAACTAGTTCAAAAAGCAGACAAACCAGGTAAAGAGTCAAAGTTCCGAATTCCTACTGCATTGAAAAATCTGTTGGTAAGCAGGCCTGAACTCAGCTCAGCATGGTGGACACGTTCACCATTCCGGACATTTGCTCCACCTCCCACCACCATAAAAAATTGCATATAACGCTTGACATAATAATAATGAACATTTACAGAACTCTTTTCCAAAGGTAGACCGTTTCAAAAATAACAGAAGCAACAACCAGACCTGAAATTACTGACTTTAAAAAAGTAACTTTTTAAGATTAGATTTTTGGGAGGTCAAAGAGTGTGAGGGAAGTAGTCTGACTGGTAATCTGTTGCAAGTTGATGGGGCTCGGTAAGAAAAATATCCCTGTCCATACGTCTTTGTCTTGAGACTCGAAGAAGCCTAGTGTCTGAACAAGAAAATAAAAGTCGCAAGGGAGTGTAGGAGGGACTAGGCTCATACCTCAGAACGATTTTAAAGGTAATCAAGCAATTGTTTCTCGAGATAAGCAGATCCATTTAGGCAATGAAGGGATCCAATAAAGAACATCGTTTGTCTGTCAGTGAAGCCATAACTGATTTTTCAAACCTCAAACCCTGTCACGTGATTGCAGACAAGCTGAAAGCAGCTCAGGGTCTGCAGTGCGCAGGCTTCATCGCCGTCGTCCTCGGAATTATCTACTCCTTGTTCATCAACTTGTGTCGAGAGAGGATCGAGGAGACATACGTGGCAGAAGCACTGACCATCAGTGGGTGTAAGTAGATGTTCATTCTTCCATCGGTTACTCTCGAAAAGTTAGAAAATGTCAGAACCTGCAGCAAACCTGCCAGCTTGGGCCTCTACTGGCGGTTGAAGCTCTTTATATGTCATCTCATACGAAATAGTAATAACTATTCAGGAAAAGAAATTAGTTTTATCTATTTGTCAGTGAGCCAATCGCAGGTCATCAGCAGAATCAAGTTGTTCGGTGGGGAGGTATATCATGTGTACCCCGTGGTTATGAGGGTGTTGTTTATTAAACGTAGTCAATCATTTCAAATCGTTCGTGGTCTTATAGGTGCTTTTCCAAAATCTCCTCCTCCTCATCTACAACTAATTGAGCAATTTTTTCCTAAGTTTTGTGCATTCCTGTCTGTAGCCCCAAACAATTTCCTGACGTAATGAGGGCATTGTTGAAGGGTAATCTTATCCCAGAGGTAACCAGGTAACCAATACAATGATAGAGAAACAAACTTTGGGCAGATATTATTCCTGGTAATGGAAACCGTAGGTGCTCTGATTGTGATAAATGGTTGAAGGTAGGCCAGATAATGCTTCTCCATTTGTTACAGCAGCGGGAATAAATGAAGGAAAATATAGCCAAGGATGACCTAGACCTCTTATAATTGGGGTTTTTCAGAAAAGAGGAGTTGCTAGTGGATTTTTTCATAGACAGGAAGGACGTGAGAAAACTGAGACTGGTCGTATTCATATTTGCTGGACGCTTATCTTAAGTATTAGCAATCGTTTGCTGTCTGCTAGTCGCTAGAAGCCATTGTACGATTGTACATCCGACCTCTCTCTCTCTCCTGTTGTTTCTCAGTTGCCCTGGGGTTGTTTGGCCTCATGATGTACGTCTCCGAGGTCCGTTTTGGGCTCAACATCGCTTTCTACTGGGCCTTTGTACTGAACCCCGTGGCCCTGCTCCTGGCCTACATCTCCGGGGTCATAATGGCGCTGAACAACGACCCGCCTGCAACCAAGTGACAGCAGAAGCTCTCTGGATCCGGATCTGACGTCACTGACTGGATGCGCAGTGAAAAACATAATGGGTGGGAACGCAGATGGCGGGCGCCTTAATGAACAGAGACTTAATGAGGCGGTAATATTTGGTGCAAGACTGTGAGAGATTCTGAGCAAAAATGTAAGAGAGTGGAACAAGAGGTTAAGGTGAGCAAAGACTAGCTGCGCAGGTTTAAAAGTGAATTAAAGATATTGTTTTAAGGTAAACTAAGTTTTCAGATTAAGATACATGCCTTTGCATTTCGTTGTAGTAGGTTAGTAAGATTTGAGAATTTTTCCGCAAAATCTCATTGCCTTATTACACAAAAATAGTTACTTGCACACAAAAATTGATTACATTGCCGAGTTAAAATAGTCGTTACAGTAACATCTTTAAACTTATTTTACCTCATAAGATTTAGCAAGCTAGCACGTGACTAGTAAGTTACTGTAATTTACTGTAGTAAGTTAATATGTTGAAATGTAGTAAGTTAGAACTGTAGGATGTTGCATGCTGTCATATTAAGAAGAACCAAAGAGTATAATATGAATAGTACAATAAATGGAAGACAGTTTTCAGGTCTGACTGCTCAGACTGTAATGAGTTGCCTCCACAAGAATGTTTATAGCCTTTAATGCTCCTTTCTTACACGAGGACAACAATGGCTTCAGTGTGCAAAATGAAAATGAAATAAAGACTTGCTAACATTTATAATGTTGATTTAGACCAGTTTATTTGTTCTCTTCTCTCTCTGTCTGAGTTCTTGAGCTACTAAACTAATGACGGAAGACTGTACACATTCAGGTTCAGATGCTCTAACGGCTCGGTTACCCGCTCTTCCTCCAAGACGCCATCCCCCCTCTGTGGTGAGGTTACTAAAAATAGCCATGGTCTGGATGTTCCATCAGCTGTCAGGGCCGTGCCGGATGGCCCGCTGCTCTGTGAGAGAAGTAATGGAGATCTCACGAGGAAGTAAAGAGCGGGGAACTGTTGAGGCGGCTACAGGAAAGATTGATTGAACTTTGATACTCTGATTGTAAATTGATGATGATAGTGCGCCTAGTGCATGGGCGGCTGAAAGTAATCTGTCTCCGAAAAAAAGAAAATCTACTTACTAAGGGTTTTTTCGATATCAAGAGATACAAGCCAAGTGTTGTCCCCATGAGGACAGGAGCTTTGAAGTGAAACATTCATTGGGACACAAACTGAACAAAGCAATCGGCCTAATGCGTGGACAGTAGGGGACCCTGATTTCACAGAAGGTCATGAGCTGGTGACCTGAGAAAAACCACACACACACTTCTTCTTTCTCTCTTTCAAACATAAAAACACATAGGACACCATAAAATGACGGAGAAACGCATGTCTCAGCTAAAGGTCAACATGTTTTAAATAATACTCACTTTGCAGACACAAGTCTACTTCTTGCACCACTATAATAACTTTTAATTACACAGATTAAACAAATTTGAGGTAGACATCAAGCTTGAAACTGCAATTTATGTTTCTTGCTTATTTTCTCAATATAATAAGTTTTTTTTTATTGCAAAAGTGGTCTTTGCTGGTTCATTTCCGAGAGTAATTATCTGAAAGTTTCAGGGACATGTGTACTCGAAGAAGACAAAGTGAAAGAAAATGGGGACAACAAACCACTGCCATTCCCGAGGACTTGTAGTACAGCATCCTTTGTTTGCGGGAGGATGTCTGTAGAAGTGAGGATGCTCGGCTATTTTTGTGCTGTGTACACAGCTAATCGATAGTCGCCACAAAATTACACCTTCTCCATTTACAGCTCTCAACATCACTGTCATCTCACCAACACGCACACAAAGACGAAATGTGACGAAATGTCAAGTAATATGCTGTCTGTCTCCATCCTTTCCATCCATCCTCCTACTGTTGTATTTTCTCTGAGGATTTATTATTAGACCACAGGGATGCCCTGTAGCAGCAACACATTGCACACCATGACTGGCGTGAAACGAGTTCAGTCCGCACTCTTGCTGGATGTTTAAAATACAAAACCCGCAAAACTAAAGAAATAAGATAAGATTTTATTTATCGTAGAGGGCAGTAGCCAGAGTTATAACCACACGGGACATCAACAGTCAACAATACCATCATACATTCATACCCGTCACACCACACAAATAAAAGTGTGAAAGGATGATCCCTCTTTAGACTGACAGTGAAAATCAGAGTTTCTAAAATACCTATCCATTTCATGCACATAAGCTCGGATAAACCTCATTGAAGTATATATTCAAAGAGATGTTTTCAACAACTTTTTCACCGAGACCAGTCGTTCGTCATGTTTATCGATGTTGTTTCAAACTTGCCGGACAAGAGCGTGTCAAGCGCCAGTCATGGGGTATCGACCTTTGTGTTCCATGGTTTCTTGGCAGACATTGTAATCCACCCGGTAAACCTACCCCAGCACTTTCCTGATGAGCGTTATTTGTTGAGTGCACATCGTACTGCGTGGGTGAGGGTCAGACTGCGTTTCAATCACGAGACACACTTTGGACACGACACATTACCATCACACATTTGAATAAGACAGAATACATTGTACACAGATAAATATCACATTGCAGAGACTTGAAGGAATGACAGATTGGAGCAGTTTACTCGAAGGATTTTTTGACACCACATACGTGAAAACATCATAATACATACATTTTAGAGTAAGACATTGAGTGGTTGGTATGTACAAAATCTTTGTGTACACTTGACAAATAAAAAACTTAGTATCACTATTTACTTGTGTCTCACAGTCAGGAGCACACGTCTTGTATCTTGTTTATGTAAACACATGGGCAGCAATTCAGAGCGGAAACAATAAAGTGTCGATGATCATGATTAACCTGATAATTAACAACACTCGACGTAAACTAAACTAATTTGTGAGATTAACCTGCTCGCAGAACCCGAGGACAGAAGAAAAAAATAATCAACCGCCCAAGATAGACTTGTTTGTCATGGATTCTAATAACTGTAATTTATGTAACCTTTATAGATAATCGTATAACATCGCCTTGAACAAGTTGGATTTTCAAAAGATTGAGTGAAAGCACCCTTCTACGTCTGGAATTGAGTAATACTAATGAAATTCTAAACCAACAACTATAAAAAATTGCAACATTTTGGACTGACATTTCATTAAGAAAATCCGCAGAAGAAATAATACTCATTAACATAAAATGTTATAACGGTGGTAGAAAGAAACAACAGATGAGCTGTTTATGTGGAAGAATGCTTATCCTGAACAATGACTCGTTATGGAAACTTTCATTGAGAATAAACTGACACTTTTTTTCATAAACACGAGAACCTTTGTAAAGGAAACACTGATACCTGTCTATACATATCGGGACATCCCACAAGGAGTACTTCATTCTTCCAGAGACGAGATAACTTTCATCGAAGAGAAACAGGAGTCTCTATGTAAAGGAGCGAAGCTGATGATCATCTCAAGTCAGGAAAACCCTCATTGAGGCCAAATTGAGACATTTCCATAAATATGGGTGTCATCATCGGAACACAGGAATCCCTCGGAGACATGAGAGTTGACGTACACAGAGTCACGTGACTTGATGGCCCAGGACTTCTCCCTGGCTGTTGGCTGTGAATACATTGTGTCATCCTGGTCTTGGAAGCTGATGTGGTGCTCCACACATCTGTACAGGAACTCGTACTGCTCCTGCAAGGTTCAAGCACAATTTCTATAAGAAGATTCCAGATTCTGTATTCTGTCACCTTCTAAGGGGTATAAGGATATTAAAAATATATCCATACATGTTTACACACATTACTATCTTTATAAATAATATCTATTATTCACATAGACACACTCACTGGTTGGTTTACGACAACTTAAAAAAACACTACCAACAACAAGAACAGGAAATAAAAAGGAAAAGGAGGTAAACAAATTCTTTCCGTCAAAGACGTGTGACTTCAAGTACAACAACGGCGTTTGTTTACTCAGGTTGTCCTTTTAAAAATATATAAACACCTGATGTGGTGTAAGTGATACAGATATAATCTCACCACGTTGATGATGTTCTGAGGGCATGGTACACGCATGCGCGCTGTGACGTAGCTGACGCCAACCTCGTTGTCCATCTGGAGTCGCTCCAGGATCGCAGACAGAATGCAGAAAATACCGCTCCTGCTGTGTCCGTCTCTTCAGCAAGAAATGCACAAATGAAAGAGTTTACTGCATTATGGACAGCATGGTGGACAAGAAGCTGGTACATGAGCACACAGCACACTCATCTGTTCAATGTGTCTAACCTGCCGTTGTCTTCCTTCTATCATCACTGGTCAGTGCTGCGACCTACCGCGGCCATAATGCTGAGCATGACAAGTGCACAAATTAAATTAATTAAAAAATTAACATCCCACAATACAATACGTCAGCACCTGGCAATTAACTTATTAGTTGATAGCCTACCTGCAGTGTACCAATGCTGGACTCTGTGGATGAGACCGGACAGCCTTAACCATGGGCAAGAGCATGGACGCAGCCTCTGGTGCTAGGAACGATTCCGGCCAATCAAAGCACGACAATTGAATGACGTCACGATATGTTTCCTTTTCTGGGTCACTGCATTCTGTCTGTTGCTAGAAACAGAATAAGGTCTTTATCATGTAAAATGTAGGTCTGAAATGAAAATGTTACATCAAAAATAGTTTAGCTTCAGAAATCGTGGGAAAAGGTTGCCACTAAGCACAAAAAAATTATGTTCTCTCTTCGTTGTCCTCACTGCGATGAACCTTTCATCGAAGAGAGAGAACATTTATATACCCGTGTGCGTGTCTGACATACTTCGCTGTTGTCCAGTTTCATTGGTAGATAAATGCGCAGGATTCGGGTTGTCATCCAATCATCGGCGCGGACACGGAGAAGCTGCACTCGATAGGGGTCAAAGGTTAACGACATTCCTTCCGCTTCAGGTGTGTAGACCGCTCCCTAAGTACTCGTGAAATAAAAGATATGATGCTGATTACATGAAAGAGGTGTAGCATCAAGGAAATTCAAGTTAGAAAATGTCGATACCAAAAAATAAAGTTTAGGCGCATGTCGCAAAGAAGTTAACAACGTAGAACTCAGTCAAAGGAAAAGTCGGAAATAAATTAAAGTGAAGTAAACTATTTTAGCTCAGTTTAAGCTCAGGCAGGGTACTGTGAGAAATAAAGACAACTCCAGGATGGTAGGTTGATAAAAGAAAATCTCATGATATGCTGATGAGGTTGATAAGACTTTGGTAGGCTACGAGAGACAATCTAAGAGTTTAGCTGAAAAAAGAAGAAAAATTGCGCGCATTCTTAAAGACAAAGTGCACGACACAAGTAAGAAACCCTGCAGGTAATTGAGTGGTCAGAGCACTGGGGTCACCAGAAACCTAATAAAAGTTTGCTGGATGACCTTTACCTTTCACTACTTCTTTCAATGCTAATTGTTTTTTGCATGTTTTGCGAAAAATGTTTAGCAGGTAGAGATAATAGCAAATTACCTAGAAAGGTAATAACATAGCAAGTTACATAGCAAAGTATGTAGCAAGTTACACTAACATGTATCTGCTCCCAGAAAGTGTCCAAGCAGACGACCAGCTTCACGTGGTGTTGACACACTATGGACAGAAAGTCCACGGCGCTGTCTTCAGTCGGGGTTCGCGCCTGGATGAAAGCACTTTCTCGCCTGTAGCTCTGAATAGAAAATCATCATCATCATCATCGATCAATCAATCAATCAAGCATCCATCAAACATCCATCAAGCATCAATCAATCAATCGTCATCAATCATCGATCATCATCACCACCACCACCACCACCACCTTACTTCTTATTCTTGAAGATGAAAACTACTAATTAAAATTGAGATTCATTTTCACGACTTTCTCCAGAGGTGACAATATGTATGATATTTTAGTAATCACCAAGGGTACCTACTGACAGACACAAGGCATCGGTACAGATAGTGGAGTACTCTCCGTCCACGCTGTACACAGCAACATGATACCTCTTGCCTACAACATATCAAGTTACTATCAGATGATCGTATGTAAAATATAGACAGGATTAATGTTAGGGCCTACTTTTCACAAACCTAGAGTTAACAAGTAGATGACAATAATTGGAAATAAATACAGTTAACAGTTCTGGTGTGGTAATCAGAATTAGAATCAGTATTAGACCAAGAGTGTGTAGGTGGTTAGACATTACAAAATAGACGACTGGCCGGTATTTTGCAGGCGGTCCACCCCGTTGTCTACTACACCCGTCATGGTAGAGGTAATGTATTGAACAGAGGTAAAGCGAGTTGAAGTACCTCTTTGTCTTTACATTCTTAGTCCAAATGGATCATAGGGCCACAACTTGCTCTTAACAATAGAACCTTTCTTGAAATACACATACATCTTGATACACGAAGTTACACGTGAACGCGTAGCATCTTGACAAGAGTGCACACCTACAGTATACAGGTGCAACTTTAGATAAACTTGTCAGCATGTTTCACATCATACATCACAAGCAGGATATCTTCATTTTTGTTTGCTTGACTTTTCGGTACTTACTCGTGTCTGTCACGTGCTCTGTGGCAGTGCTAACCTCACTTTCCCCGTGGACCGTCAGTCCCAGCATCTCTAGGCACGTGTTCATGTTCTGAAAAAAGACAAATTTAAACAAGACGGGATTTATCATCGGTGAAATTATGAATTTACTGTTAAGGGTGTGATATTTCTACTAGTATTGCTTTATGAACATCATTGATATTATTTATTTTCTGCGTAAATATTATTCAAGATGTTACAAAATTATAACAATGTAAAAATCAAAACATAATCAAATGCTAGAAAGGTAAGAATATTGACTTATTTATACTAAACACATCCCGTTCAAATGGATTTGTGAGCATAAGCAGTGAGTATTACTAGCATGCTTTTTTAGTAAATATACTGGAAGGAAGTGTTAAGATTTATATCGAAGTTGGAACTATAAAAACCTACGTCTGACGGAAAAAATCAGGAGAGTGTTGAGAATAATAATGGATTAAAAAAAAAAAAAAAAGGCAAAATGAAGAAGAAGAAACAAACGACTTGCATTTGGATAGTAACGGATTACTTAATGCATACACACAAATGAGGGTGGCTTTGTAGGTTGTGATTGCCTATTCACCTGGAATTCCTGACGAACAACTTCGGTTCCATTTTCCTCTCTGAGCACCGCGGACAGGTTGAACTTTTCTGCCGGAACAGGAACTGACGTCATGGAAGCCGCGGCTAGCACCTCGTAAATGAAATTGTATTGCACCTGCAAGACACAAATGGCGATCACGTGACGTGTCTAGCAGCCAGACATCAAGCTTAGACATACAACAACACTTGAATCTGTTATTCATTTCTTGAGGGGTACAAGTCGTTAGGGTAGAGAACCTGCATAGACTCAGCAGCTGTCATCCCGTGTATTCCCTCCCTTTATGATCCGGCGTTGGCCCTTGATCTTTTTCCTGATGGTGAACTTTTTCACTTTTTGTACTTGAAAGCTGCTTCGGATTAACTTTGTATTTATTCTTCAATGTGCTCTTTTGTCGAGAAAGATTTGGGATGATTTTTGACATAGAGGGTTTTTTTTTTGATGCTTTACACTTCCTTGACTGTTGAAAGTAGCACTTCTTTGATTTTTCTATCGAGGGTGTCTGCGTCACAGTTCGCTAAGTTTAGTGCTGCAGATTTATCTCCGGCTTTATCCTTGAGGATATTCATAACATTGCGGTCTTGTAGCTCCTTTTAATCAAAGTGAATTCAGGGGCTGTGTGAGTGGCTCGTCACATTCAGCTCCAGCTTTAGGTTCGGTTCGCAGCTTATATTAGAGCATGGGTATGACCTCGAATGGCCTTGTTTATGCTGGATTTAGTGTCCAGGTATTCGCAGGTTTATTGTGTTTTCCTGAATAGAATTCTTAAATACCAAAACATCTAGAGTATTTTCTGGCTCATAAAAAAGAAGTATTTTCACTATAAACAAATGACACTACTCACCTGTGTCTGAACCATACTTGTTCGCTGCTGTCTCAGATTCCACACGCACTTGAAGACGTCTACGGTGTCCTCATGCAAGGATTGTGACAGGAGGATGTCTAGCGCTAGGTACGTCCCAGTGCGCCCAATACCAGCACTAGATCACATTACATACCCGATAGCATAATATACACCATACAGCACACACAGATACCCTAATAACTAATTTCCCATGTGACCAAACATCATAATTAAACGCTCAATGTCACGAGTTAATGTAACATAGTCTTGCTAATTTGTTTCTGTTTTCACCTGAGCATACCTTATATGGGTTAAAGGTCATTCGGTTAAACCCAGTTCGTGAGGTCAAACAACTCGCAAAGGCAGCACGTGCAGGTACCTCGTTACTCACCTGCAGTGCACGATGGTCGGTGTGTCTGTGTGAGCCTCCTGGCGGACCTTGTGCCGGAAGTCAAGCAGAGACCAGGGAGATGTAGGGGTGGAGTTGTCAGGCCAGGTTGTGAAGTGGAACATTTTCACCTTTCGACATTGAGATCCCTGGAAGCAAATATTTTACCGACGAGACTTTGACTGCTGCACCTGTTTATGCTCCTACTTTTCACCTTTCTCTCTTCTATTTCTTCTTGTGTTTACTTTTTTTTTGATTACTCGGTAATTCACTCTTCCTGTTACCTTCTTTAACTCTAAATTTGTTCTTACTTGCTCAAAAATAAGGTCCCTGATGCAGAAGTCGGCCATGCTGGTGACTCGCTTGACCCTGATGGTCAAACGTCCTGCTGACAGCGCGTCCTCACTTGGCCAGTACTGAGCACATTTGAACTGAGAGAGAATAGATAAAGTCTCAAGTTTAAGTGAATATCTCAGACTGTCCTCGAAATACAAGAGAAATAGGACAAGACCTTAATTCCGCGCTTGTTACAGGAAGGCAGACTCGCTGATTGGACGATATGACGAAATAGCCATATGGAAATTCTTGTATTTACCAAGGGCCTTTATCTACCTCAAAAGCTAGAATTTAAAATAAGGTGGGCTTTTAAAAAAAAATTCAAAACCTCATTACAAGTTCTTGGAAGTTATAATAGTGGTCTGTTTTGTTTGTTTGTCAGAAGCTTTGAAGTTAATTTTATTTTTGCTAATCATTAATGAATCCGTACCTTCCCATTTTCCACTGTCTTTGTGAGCATGATGATAGATTGGCACTTGGTGTCCCACACCATCCTCAAGAAGTCATGGAGGGTCTTTTCTGTGGGGCCTACAACTCAGACAGACCGAGCAGTAAGGTTACAGTCACAGATGAGTTTATTGCCCTCTCGGAAAAATTGCAAATATTTCTAAGCTTGAACTAAACAAAAATTAAAAACCAGAAAAAACTTTTATTGGCATTATTGGTAGATCGCATAATTTTTTTCAAAGTTTTTTTTTCTGAACGCAAGCTTATCTGAAATATACTGTGAAACCCTTGCTACATTTCTACAAATAAGAACGAAAAAAGGGGGATAATGTTGAGTGTCCCCCTTCCTTTAAGAAAATGAGTATTCTTTAGGGAGGTAAATAGTCTGCCTTCAGGTAGATAACTGTGAAATACACTTTGCCTTGAGCTGCGATGAATTCCTTCTTTTTGTTGTATCCCTGAAAGCAAAATAAATAAATAATATCAACATTTGTCTCAATGTGTATGTAGTAAGCAAATTAATATGTACATTTTAGAGGAGCTAAAAATACAGTTGTGTTGTGACTTTCAAAATAGTTCCATTCCTGATCAATTAAGGACAAAGTGTATAAATTATGACCTAAATTTTTTTATACAGCCGTGTCTAGAGACAAAATCAAAGCTGTCAGCGTGTACTGAACATCTTTTTGTTATGTTTATAAGCTTTTAATGGTTGTTGGACCTGCCAAATACTTGTCAGTCTCCAGAGACTGCAGTAAAAGATGTCAAACCGTTACCCTTACATGGATGTAGTTAGCGTTGTAAAAGTCACTGTGGGGGTCTCCTGGAAGAACACTCAGCAATACCCGAGAATGGTCGTCTGAAAGACAAAAAAAAAAAAACCAACAAAAAACAACCCAGATATTTTCCTTCCTCCATCTTTGTCTCTCGCTCCTGATTCTCCCTCTCTTGTAAGCTACTATCACAATGAGAAATGTCTTTGACTGAGCAGTTATTTAAGTAATTGAATGTTTTATTAATATTACTCTAATATAGTGACAATCTCATTTCTAAAGTGGCGACGTTGAGTTTTTAGTGCTCTTGTACTTACATGGGTAGAGGTCGCGATAGCGGGACTTCTGGACATTTCTGGCGAGAAGAGCTATCTTCCATTCTGCAAGCTGTCCTGTTGGCAGCTTCTGAGAAACAAGAATAATAAGATTGAAGAAATGGAAAAAGAATAATAATGATGATGATTGTATAGTGCCTTATCCTTTGTGGACAAGCTCAAGGATAGTTTTATATTTCAAACAAAGCTAAAACCACCGGCGAATACATGTTCATGACTCCGTCCCGTGCCACGCTCTAGTATTTTTTAAAATCGACACCCGAAACGATGGTACTTTCATAGGGAATGTGTTGTCAAACTATTTTATTATCTCTGCTATTGTCGAAGGAGACTTGCTTAGAGTAGACACTACTCATCTTACTGCTCTTTCCTCCTTCAAAGCTTGTGGCTGCCTCCTCCACTGAGACACCCGGGTGGGCAGGTCGTGCAGGTGGACAGCAGTGGACGGCAACAGGTCCTGACTGATGACACACTCATTGTGCTCATTGTTGGTAACACTCACTGCAAGTAAAATTAAATTATTAGTAACTCTTGGAACACAGACAACTGCTGTTTAGTACACTACAATACAGTGATACCTCGGTTCTCGAACGCCTTGACTTTCGACCAAATCGGTATTCGACAAGGAAATTCGAGAAAATTTTGTCTTGGAATCCGAACAAATATTTGGAACTCGAACATCCGAACGTCCGAGATGAGCCGAGTTGAGCCGAATGGCGTTCATTCGGCCCAGCGCGCCTTGCTTGCGTCATCAGTGTGAGTGCAGAGGAGAAAAAAACAGCAAACAATTGACAAATTATTCTTCCGTAAAGAAATCAGACAAGCAACTGCAGAGCAAGATTCTGATTCTCCTCAGCAAAAGATACAGAGAACAGAAACACCCGAAGAGCAGTTACCCTCTGTTTTTATTGAAGAGTACTCCCCTTCAAAACAATAACCATCCCCCTTCCCTCCTCCCTCCACATTCATTCCCTCCTGCCATAAAGTTTGGTAAAGGTACAGTAAATGAAACACAATTTACTGTACTTTACTGTACTGTACAGTACATTTTATTTATTTATTTATTTTAATAAATACACTTTTATTTCTTATTTCTTGTTGAGACTCATGTTTTTCTACATATTATATACAAATTAGGCCAGTAAATAGGCATTTTCTGGGGCTTGGAACGAATTAATCCAGTTTCCATTATTTCCTATGGGTTTCATTGCTTCGGTTCTCGAACAATTTGGTTCTCGACCGTCCTCCCGGAACGAATTATGTTCGAGAACCGAGGTATCACTGTAGTTTGAATTTTTGCTTAAAATATATAGATGACATAAAGTGCATAGTCTACTTTCCTTCTTTAAAAAATGCTTAATAGGTTTACTTTCATTGAATCAGATTCAATTATTTCATCTCTTTGTCTGCATACGTGTGTCAAGCGCGTCGATACTCGGGGTCGAGTTGGAGTGCGGGACTGGGACCGTTCGTCGCCCGCCTGTCGCGCCGTCTAGCGCCTCTGTCTTGGACGTTTCGGGTGCATACCCGGGCAAGGTGGGAGCACAAAGGGCACTGGGGAACAAACGTTAATAGTCAGTAGTTGTCTCTCTATCTCTATCTCACTCACGCTGTGTGGGAGAGAGTGCTCGTTAATAATTATGATATCCCGGTCCTACGGACAGGCTCATGGTGCTTTACAAAAAAATGCGCTTTAAACTTTTCTTTTACAAAGCCATCGTTCTTTTGGATTGCACTTTCTTTATTATTATGATGTCACAAGATTTTCAAAATGTGTACTCTGTCTATATCAATATCTATATTCCCCACTAAACTTTATTGCAATTTCTGTTTGCTTGCTTGTTCCATCCTTGAAACAATGACTGCAGCGTTTGCTAAAACAACACTAAACAAGTGCGGCTACTCAAAACATTTAATCGAATACATATTATTTGCATCAGCTGTTGATACCTTTCCCTGTCATCAAGGTGGACCTCCATCATGCTGCTCAGCAACTTAGTCGACCTTATCCTCGATGGCAGAGAGCGCATGCGCTGAAGAGCTTCGCGAACATTTCCTCGACTGCAGTACATGTATTAGACAGGTGTTGGGATTCATAATAATAATACATACAAAAACTATTCTTTTTGCGAATTTGTGAAACTTTCCTATGCCTGGGTATTTGTGAAGCGGATTGGCAGGAAAGTTAAAACAGTACTCCGAAAACTTCAAAAGACTCCTTCAAAAGGGAGAATTCAACTAGGATATAGCTAGGTAGAGTTTTATCTTCATTACCTTTTAATCTACTAATCTTCTATACATACTTTTATTTTCTTTGATAAGATTTATTTTTCGTCTACGTCATACATTTCAGTTATTTTACGATCGTTGTTCAAATTTTGCTAAAATGGGACAGCTGAGCCCTTTGAGTGAACACCAGTCGTTAGGTTTTACAAATACTGCGAAATGTTTCCTAATTTACATACCTACCAAACTCACCTCCGCTTCCATACAAC
This sequence comes from Pomacea maculata, assembly GCA_004794325.1. Lineage (NCBI taxonomy): Eukaryota > Metazoa > Mollusca > Gastropoda > Architaenioglossa > Ampullariidae > Pomacea > Pomacea maculata. Next base: position 102,141 of record SRHC01003750.1, on the reverse strand, counting down.
GGTTACCAGGCAACATATGGTCAACACCAAAATGCAGGCGGCGAGCAGCGGGCCGATAAATTTGTCTTTAGCATGATCTTGTTTTAGGAAAAAAAGAGAGAAACACTTGACATTTGATTAAAATTAAGAGTGTGAAATGTATAAATTTTGTAAACGTATGTAACGTACATTCTGGTCCATTTTTCCTCTGTTGTTTGATACACTATACATCCTTACACCATAACCCTCACTTTGACCTGCTGTTAGATACAGTATACATCCTTACTTTGACCTGATGTTAGATACAGTATAATCCTCACTTTTGGCTTTGTGGAGCTTGGTTGTTATGATGTTAGACAGGCCAGTGGTGACGTCATATACACTGTCACTGCAGTTGCTGTCAGACTCTGGACAACATTCTTAACATACAACGATAATACAAATATAGACTATGTTATTATTACAGAAGGACAAAACATACAAAAGTAGGGGAAAACCTACCTTGAACTTTGTAGTTTGTATATAGTTAACATTAACGAATGCTTCAGCCAATGCGTGTTGAATATTTCAATTTCGAAAACCCTGTAAGTAATACGTCCTTGAAATAACGTTACCTCTACTTCAGAACCATGGCTCCTGCCCACCCGTGCACACCCGTGCACACCCATGCCCACCCGTGCACACCCGTGCTGATCTACGCAAGAGGTTCGGAACTGGACAACGAATTAATTCGACCCCGCATGTAAACGAGACTAGTGACCCTTAGCCAGTCTCGTAGATAATAAAGTTAAGGAGCTACTGTAGCAGACAAATGGAGGACTGACATGACTGCTGCCTCGGTCACGAGCTGATGTGACTAACATTTCAGTGATATTTGGTTTCACACATCGGCGTCTTAGAAACAGGAGACAAAGCTTCGTCGGAAAGATAAGTAATGACTATTTAGCTTCTGAACTTTTTGTTTCCAACGAATGTCTTGCACGTGGACACTTTTTCCCACTTGTCAGGCGGGGCAACTAAGTATTTAGTCTGCGCGTTTGTCACGTGACAATAGATGTAATGTGTAAGTCAGGTATGAAAATCATGCAAACGACAGTTGGGAGGGACAAAAACTCGCAGAACAAATTCATAAGAAGAGAAATAATTACCTTGACAGTTTTTATCCTGACAGTTCAGTTGTGGACATACAGCCGTTAGGTTTTGACACATTTCTCTGGTATCGTTACACCTGCATGGACATTGACGCACCCTTCCGGAATACCCTTCGAAGAACAAAGAACCAAAACATTTTCAAGTGTAATTACTTTAATTATTATGACGTCTAGCATTTGTCTACTGCAAAGCACAATCTGTAAAGTATATCGTAGTACCGACACGAAATGTGGATTCTGCATAGAGTAAGGAGAGGAGGATCCAGGTATGCCTGAAGATGCTCCAGATCTCATACAAAGACATAAAAACTAACAACTTCGTATGAAGCACGGTCGCCACACTTGTAGGACAACAGGAACCTCTTCATGTTTCCGTAAGTCCGCTCTCCCGGCTAAAGTAACTAGACTTCTAGCCCATGGGACAGCTGTCCTTAGTAATGTGTTTACTGCAGTCAGTTACAATAAATTCTCTGCCTTAAAATTATTATAGCAACAACTAAAATTAATAGAAATGATGATGGATGATGGATGATGATGGCATATCGCAGAATCGTTGAAAAGTAGGTGATAATAGAGAAACAGGCAGAAGCAGATACTCACTTCCAAAAACCCGAACTTGATAAAGGTTGGAAGGCTGGGCGTTGTCGTAGATCACGAGGCAGAGGTGCGTGGTCTGCTGGGACGTTTCCATGACAATGTTTGTGGTTGGTGCCGTGAAATTGCCAACACAATTTTCTACAGACGTGTTCGTGAGGACACGAAGTTGATAATTAACGATGTTTTCCTTTTCTGAAAAGAAGAATCATGATCATCATCATTGTTTAACCCCTTCGCTGTTTGTGAGCTGCAAAGGTAAATAACACGTAATGGAGAATGAGTGAGAATGTCAGCGGGAGAAGGGAGATCACTCTAGCAAAGCAACAGAAGAAGCAGACGGCATTGACGGACATGATGTGTGTGCGTAAAGAGGAAAAGTGTAGATGCCAGCGCTTAAGAAATAACTCCTTGCCTAGCCAAGGTTTTGGTTTTTTTTTCGTGTACGGGCAAATTGTGTTGAAGGGGGATTAGATCCAGACGATTCCTCGATCGCCTTCCGTGAAACACACAGCAGTGTGTAGGGTCTGTGTACTGTTGGCTTCGTGTTGTCACCTTGGAGTACCGCTACTGACTGTGTGAACCCCTCCCTCACATGGCCACTGTGTACGGCCTTAGAATGTCATTTGTCACTGAGCTACACGGAATTTTCTACCTCCTCGGGAAAGGAAAATCCGCCTCTAGTAGATTACCAGTGTGATTTGTGTTGCTCGTATTCTGACTGGGGATGCAAGGGCGACAACCCTACTAACTGTGAGTATGGTTTGGAACTGATACACCGCGGACTGAAACATTGGAAACTGTTTTTAGTTATATGAACTGAGAGATTGATTTTCCTATATAATTAAAAAGTAGAGACTATTGTAATACTAGATGTTTACTTGTCATAGATGGTTTTGATAATCTTCTCTAAAGAACTGTGTGGAGACATTGTCGTATAAATAGATCTATCAGTATTCTATGTCGTACAGCCCTGAGCAACTTAATAACATGATGTGGCCAGCCTCAGGCAATCGTTGTATTTTGTGTTGAAAGAAAGCGTACGGACGTCGTGTGTGTGCTGCTTATGTGAGAGTCGGCGTCCGTGACAATCATCATCATCATCATCACCACCACCACCACCACCACCACAAACTTGCTGTTTATTTTTGTTGTTGTTATTTTAATGAGAGCGGGAAGCGTGGGCTGATGATAAGCGTTTTTCATGTGTGTAAGTGCGTGTGTGTTTTTGTGTTTGTGGACATGTTATTGAAAATAAAAAATAGATCATGTAGTAAGAATAGACGACATATTACGAAAATTATGAAAACTTACGAAAATTTGTAGAGGTTACTTCAACCCTCCTGATATTCACACTTTCTCCAAGAGAAACCTCCCATTGGCTGGTCCCATTCTTGACGTCATGGTTGTCCTGAGTAAGTGCACACGCACCATGAGTCGCAACGCTTGCACCTGTTATGTTGGTACAGAAAATTTATATTTAGAATTAGTCTTGCAGATTATTCAGAGGGTTATAAAGTGTTGTAGCTCAAAGCTTTGATAATGTCTATCATTATTTATTTTACACTTTCGCAGACTTGTACCGAACTTTTCAAGATATGACTGCTTGTGGTAGTATGCTTTGAAGATTGAGAAGACAACAAGCTAGTCATATTCTTGCCAATATCTAGCATAATCATGCTTTGTGGATCAGTAAAAAGCATACAAGGGAAAACATTCGAGAGAAGTCAGAAGTAGGAAACGATGTTAATAAAAGACTTGTGCTTACATGTGCATAAGATCACAATAACTGTGGAACCTATATTTTATTCAAAAGGTTAGTTTTTCGTACTACAGTCACATCTCACTATTCTCAGAAATAAGGGGCGAGGATTTTCCTACCCACTCCCTTCCTCGAATGGAAGCAATCCGCAAACAACTCTAGTCTAACCGCCAAACCTTAACTCATAATAGTGTTGATTATATTGAACACATAAAAAGTAAATATTAATCATAAAGTCTACATTTATAATCAAACGAATTGCTAATACACTAATAATTTTCTAAACTGTTCTATTATTTTCTAATCCGTTTTTGTCTTTAATTACGTTTTTAGTACGGACTTTGTCTGCAATGTTCCGCAAAACTTAAAAAATTTCCAGTTATGAATTGAAGGCAAACCTGCGAACAATCAAAACAACGAAAGTGAAACCCAAAAGTGTTACCTCCAAGTGTCAGACAGAAATGCGGTGGCTGAAGACTATCTTGCAGCCAAACACACCAAGTTCCGTTTTCATTCGAGTACGGGGTAAAACAGGTTTTACTGTCATTGTCTGCTGCCAGAGATGCACTTCCGTTAAGGACAGTCTTATTTTGAATAGTTAGCATTGCATTGGGAACTGAAATGAGACATGAATAATTTATAATGAATTATTAAGGAGACAAATGCATCACTGGGTAAGCGGAAAAGAATGTAAACAGAAAGACTAACAGACAGACAGACAGACAGACAGACAGACAGACAGACAGACAGACAGACAGACAGACAGACTGATCACAAGCAACTAGGGTTCACTGGGTAAAGACTGCTAGACTCTTTGCAAACTGATGAACACATAAGCAACAGTTTCTCTTTCTTGAAGAAAGGTTTGATCAGTTACCACACCATGAGATCACGTGGTGTTGCCAGTCTCAATATGCGAGTAATTTCCGCCTATTGTTCTTTATTCTCTGTCATTGTTCCTTCATCAGTCCAACATTCTCGTGAAGTGCAAGCTGTAAAATACTAGTCTAAGCGGGGCGAAGTGTGCTTCCTGGGGCGAGCTCGCGAAATCTCTTGATGAGCTTATGTCGGATTTTTGTATCCTGCCTGTCAACGGGCAGAATGTGCTTCTTTCAACTTACCTCGTGTTAGAGTCAAGAAACAAACTGATGTTGACAAAGTTTTAACAGCAAAAACTATCGTTGATTTGCTTGTTTAGATGTACAACCTCTTATATCTAGATTATTATCCTGGATACTCCATTCACCTATTCTACGGTCAAGTTAAATGTGCAAATGGTTCACATCGTTTGTTATGAGTGTGAGTGAGTGCATTAAAGTAAATTGTATGAAAGCACCGTTAAAAGAATTAATTAAGGCCTAATCCTTAAGAAACTATTACAGAACTTTCCAGGTAATACCGTATGAAAGTTAGTACCGAACATGTACAGAATACAGAATATGGATGGTAGCTTCTTCTCTTTTGATATAACTGACTTGCTATTGTATCCTGTAACGTATCTACTCACCTGAAGCATTTTTTCCTGCCGTCAGCACCACCATCAGGCCCAATAGGACCGCCAGTCGTGTCGCCATCTTAATTAGTCGTCACGTGTTTCCGTGTCACGTGGACTGAAAGTTAAGAAAAGGCTAAATTCATCCCCTATCCATTTTTAAGATCCTTGCAGAGTGAGGTTTTAGAGAGAACACAAAAGGGAGGCATGTCTGACACAATGTCAGCGGGTCTGTCTGCAAGAGCACGTGCATTTCAGACTCTTAGTGCATCATGTGGATCTTTCCTCGCCATCACAACTGTGTGAATGCCGTGTTCCTTGGAAATGAATATGAATAGCAGCAACAGCAATAACAACGACTCTCAGGCACATTGAAAACGAAAATGTACATACCCAAGTTCTCCTCCCCCCCCCCTGCTTTTTCTTCCTGGTTGGTCAGCACCGTAACTAGAGCATGCACGTGAATATCGCATGACCACTCCCATTTTAAACTTGTATATCAATGAAGTACAGATGAGTTCGGTCTACCGGCATGACAATACCTTTCTGAAGTGAATGTATGCGCTGACACAGAAAATGCAAATTAGTTTTTAAAAAATGGATACAGTTGAATCATAAGTTGCATTCACGTCGACTGACCCAACAATTGCCAATACAGTCACTCATTGACAGTTGAGTGGAGATATTAGTATTAGTATTAGTATTAGTATTATTACCTGTCATGGAGCTGAGAAGTACTACAGTGATGATGACATGCTTCTAAGCTGCTGTGACAGTCGATTTGTGCAACATCGAGAGTGTAGGCCAATTCTACCAGAGACATCAATGTGTGGCCGTGTGATCCTATTCTCGTATTTCCTTGTAAGTAAGTTGCTAAGGTGAACCTTACACAAAGTTTGGGCAACAACAGGCGAAAACTACTATTTTTGCACTCGCTTTCTTCCGCATTAAGAATAATTGGCGACTTTTTTAGTACGTGAAAACCAAAGTATAATTACTGCAATTGCTGTTGCCGTAAGGAAATGTAACGGAGACGGCGTTGATGACAAAAATGCATCCGTCTACGCTTGTAAATTATGTTATTAATATTATTAGTATGTTATTAATGAGACGAGAAGACCACTGAAATTTAATATCACACAACAAGAACAACAATGACATACAATTGCACATCATGTTCTTTGTGTGCACATTACTGTCATCGTCACTGTTAACTTTGTAGATGGACTTCAATATAAAGTAAACCTTCTTGATCATTGGGAGTTTTAGGATCATTTCTTGTCTGTATAATTCTTTATCCTCCATTCTTTGTGAAATACACGTAACTAAGGAACAGTATTTTTGTGACATATACCTAACTAGAGAACAGTGGTTTCGCGAATGGTAATAGCTGCAACAGTTGTAAAGACATTTTTCATCAAAGAAGGTCATTTTATTCTCTTAAATTGTCTTCTCTAGTTTCAAAACGAAATGTTAGTCGTGCTTGATGTCATTCACACATTTTGTATCCATGATACGCTGTATTTTGTTCCTCAGCACTCAGTGTGTCACTGTTACTAATGTACATAAGGGATGTGTGAATTAGTTCCTGTTAGCGCGTTGCAGGTATTATTGTAATCTTCCTTTCGTTCGAAAGTTTAAGCCTGATAATTTCATACTAATTTGCAATCAAAATAGTCAGACAGTTTTCCCAAATGTGTTTGCTATGGAAGTATATTTGCTTGTTTGTTTTAAAGATGGACCAGCACAATAATCTGATGTCAGAGGCCTTCTCTTCCTCTTCCTTAAAGTGAAAGATCAGCCATGGATAACTCCAGTGGGTGCTATTTCCCAGAGCTTTTATTTTCCTCGCGAAACTTTTTTCCTGTATGGTCCATTGTTTTAAAATAGTGTGGTAAAGTGAATACTTATCAGCTTTATATTAATTCATTTATTCTACGGGTACTAATTGTAAGGGTGTACGAAGGGGAAGAGACTATTGTATTTGACCACAATAGAGAGGCAATCTCATTAGACCATATTAGTGAAGCTGTCGTATTTTACCCTTACGGAGAAACAACAGCATCTGACCATGTTAGAGAGGCTGTCCATCTGACCATGTTAGAGAGGCTGTCCATCTGACCATGTTAGAGAAGCTAACACAGTTTTGTGTCATCGACAGTTTAATACTAGCTCAAAGTGACAGCTACAACACACGGTGGCCTGTAACTAACAAAGGCCAAGACATCTAGCGACACATGTGATGGTGAAGATCAGCAATAGTTCAAGATCTGAAGATAAAGACATGTGAACTTGTAAGAAAAAGATAAATATTTGAATATTTGTGGAGCTTTATGTGAGGTGCCACATTATTGTCGTTTCTGAGCTTAATATTTGTGACAACATACACAGCAGACATAAACTGTTCAGTCCGCCTACCCGTATTTCTTCGTCTTTCCCTCTCTATTCTTCTCTGCTGACATAGTTCCAGCCTGTCTCCAGCCTGTCATTTCATCTGGCTGTCTAATTATTCCAGTCTGGCTTTTTTGTCTACAACCTAAAACTTCATTCCTTATTTTTTCTATTACCCTTTCTGTTGCCTCTATCCTATCAGCCACGTATGAAAAGTATAGAGGATAACTGAGACATCGATTTCTGGACAAATTTTGTTAAATATGGATGCCCCTTTCTTCTAAGAATTTTGAGCTTGTGATACACTTGAGCTTTTTTGGAGAACAAGAAGATACATTAGTCGAACATAAAACGTGTTGCTCGAGGAAGTTAAGACTGGGTCTCGTCCAGATGTCCAGTGACCTGTTCCGGGTAGCACTTCTGTGGGTCACTGTATTTCTTCGCTGCGCACATAGCTTCGAGAATTCTTTTTTTTCCGACTGTCATCAGTCAGGAAAATTAGGGCAATACAATTTAGTAGCCAAATGTGACAGTTTTTTTTTTGTCTGTATTGATGATGATAAAGATGATGATACATCAACAGCAGAGTTGAAACATGACGTGTCATACTTTCTCTAAAGAAGAAATGAGTTCATCTCACACACATACACACACTAAAGTCAGTTTGTAAACCATCGCATAGTTACACATACATGTATCAAACAAGAAAAGAGATTGTTCGTATACTAGGAAGGATCAGTCAGTATGAGCATAGTTTTCAACTCTATATCGAAAGGTCATGCGGAAGTGTGTCGATGGACCTGATGTATAAGAAACTGCACTACGCTGCGGTACACAGTGACCGACATGGAGGCAGTGAAAGCATCATAGGTATTTTGGGCGAACCATTTAGTGAAACCATAGTGAAAAAAAACCTTCATTCTCACAAGCATGTTTCTGTTCTTTTCTACCGTTACGAAGGGTTCTTATTAATATTGATATTGCAAGGAACACAGGTTGGTTACAAATTCGTTATATTCTTTTGACTGTTTAAATTTTAAATTTGATGTGATATTATTATGCAAGTATATACGATATAAATCACTGTCCTAGTGTATGACATATACTGAAAACTTAGAAGAAAGAAATATATCTTTTGCAACGCGCAGTTGATGTTACCTTATGCGTTACAGACCTTTTTTTTAGAGGTAACTGTTTAGCAAAGATACATAACCTTTCTCTCTAAGGGAGATAATTTCTTGAGATTCCATAAACTTTGGCTCGTCACGTGACAGGAACCATGACAACCCTGTCAGTCCTGCTGGTGCTGGCGCTGGCGACAGGTTTTGAGGGACGGTCTGAGGGTGAGATCTGCGCATGCGTCCTGTCTTCTCTATGTATTCCTCTTTCTTTCGTTCACTTACATATTCACAGTTACACGCACACACATCACATTATCAAGCTTACAGTATCACACTCACGTGTTATATTTCGGCACCTGCCTTACTGTAAATACGGTGAGGATCGTCCTTGGTGTGACACACACACATGACTCACCGACACATAAATACTAAAGCTTTAAAACGGAAGAAAGATTTAGTGGCTTTTTCAAACTTAACAATATTTAGTTTTGATATTATATTATATGAATAAAACTAAGCAAGCAGTAAATGCTAAATTATAATCGTAATGATTGTTTTTATTTCATTTCCTTACTATCAGAGACTTGTCGGGTGCCTGGATGGTTCGGACCAGACTGTGTTTACAAATGTCATTGCCAGCAGACTCTGTGTGATGGGGCGAGTGGTGCGTGCACGGAAGGAACTCGATGTGAAGATGGCTACACAGGAACATCCTGCCAATACAGTATGTTCTTTTATCCCCCTTGTCCCGTCTCTTCATGTTCTTTCTCTTCCTTTCTATCTGTCTCTCTCTATATCTCTGGGTGGTTCGTTAGCGCAATGGCATCGTCTTCCTACGTCAGCGAATCAATACTTTTATTTCAGTCCTCATTTCTCTCTTCTTCCTTCTCTCTCTTGCACCCATCGACTTATCAACAGCAAAGCAGTCTCTTATGTGAGAGTGAAAGATAACATTAATTTCAAAGCATGAAAAATGATATCCCTTTTCGATTGAATAACCATCGTAGAAACTTGTCTAAATTGCACGATATTTTTAGGTGACCTCGCCTTTCGTAGAAGCACCTCTTTTAAGTCTGACTGCCAATGGGACGGAAACAGTTCAGCACCTGTTGATGGCGACAGAGTCACGTGTCTCACAGCAAGAGCTACGGGGTCAGGTCCTTGTTCTTGGTCTGTGACTCTCACCGGCACGTTCGTGGTGACCCAGATCCACGTGAAAATACCTCGTGGTGAGCATGTCACTGTTGTCATTTCTTAAGAGTATTTTTGTTACAATGATACACAACGTACAGGTAAAAGACATTCTCACGAGTACACCGTGATAAACATGTCATGTACAGGAACAGTTTTATTGTACGGTACACGCTGGTTGATGTATAGTCTTACCCTTTAGGGTAAAGCAGTGATTGGTGGCAGTTAATTAAACCGATTTGCTTAATAATTGTGCGATGGTCAAAACAATTTGCCCGCAACTATATACTTTTTCCATGTACCGAGGTACCATCCCACTCCCTAGCGCCGGCTTGAATATTACTCTTATAGTGCTTTTGTTTGATAGAAGATTTAATTTTATTTGTGCACTTGTAACGCGCATCATTACAACCGAGGTAGGTCGCACTCTCTGACCAGTGATGATAAACGAAAGACAATGGAAGGTTGGGCACACTGAGCAGATGCGGTGAAATATGTTGTAGGTACGGCAGACAATAACACCTGGCAGGTTCGTTGTCATAACGACAGAGACAGCACAACAACAGAAGCACGACGTCAGGAGTGGAGCAGCAGCGACGATTACCTCACTTACCTTCCGTCTCACAATTTTTCTGTCACAAGAATCGAGATTGTCACCCCCTCACAAAAGGAACTAAAACTTTGTGAAGTGAATGTACTTGGAGGTAAGAACTGGATATATTTTAAACTCTTGATTCACCAGTGGACAAAGATAAATTGACTTTTCTCTTGAATAGCATTTTCCATCGCTTTTTCACTTTGATTACTTTACAAACTAGTCCAATATTTAAAGCTAGCCTCAAAACTTGCTACACCTTTTGAGACTATCGAACAGAGAGCAACCAAATAATAAAATCAACTGTCTGATCAGGTCGTAATGTCGTTTTGAAGAAAAATGCCACTCAGGGTAACCAAACCTTTAACAAGACTTCTGGAGCAGAGAAAGCAGTGAGTGACGAAGGCAGACGGCATTACAGAGACCAGTGCGCCATCGCGAAAACAGACACTGACCGTGGTCAACCTTTAGCCTGGTGGAAAGTGGTTCTGGGTCAGAATGTCCTCGCTTGGCAAGTGGAAGCTCACACACCACCTGCAGGTATGTTAATGACAGCCATAGCATTATGATTTTCTCTTCAACGGTAGTGTTCTAGATATGGCGCATAATTACTGTCACACTGACTCCACTTAGGAGTATATGTTCACCAGTTCGAGTACTGGGCACGTAGCTGAAAACCTCTCTCACCTGCTCACCCAGAAGCTCTTCAGCGGAAATGGGTACCTGACTTAACAGTGGAACTAAATGTATGGAAAAGGTTGAACTCCGCCTCCCATAAGCCGGGGTAGCGGATAGCCGAGTGGTTACATCACTGGCCTCCAAACCCAAAGGTGCACCGGTTCGTACCTGTGAACTTGCTGCAGTCGAACCACCTGTCGAGAAAGGGTACATGACTCCATTGGGTTGGGGATGACACAAGTAAAAAGGGGAGGGGAGATGGGCACCGCTCTTGCAAAAAAAGAAAACAAAAACTATCCTACGGGGGCACTTACACTTCTCTCCCCAAAGTGCCTAATAGAAAGATTACAGAACGAAATTTACTTTTATTAACCTTACCTTTCTTATGTCGTTCCTAGAAACTGTGTACCAGTTACAGTTCATTGCTCTTACGACCACCATCTGCAAACACTAAGTAACATTTCTTATTAATTTATGATTATATTGTTTTATAATTATGAGGATTTAATCATTTTTAAGTTTTGAGCTTAATGGCTATATTTGCCATATGAAATTTCACTGGTAAAAATTAGTGCTATGCAAATGAAAGTGGACACATCTTATTTGAAGGTGAAGACATGACAATAATCATGTCGTCAAACAACGGTTCCACTTGGGATCTTCACAAGGACATACCACGCCAGGGTATAGTCCTCACCAAACCTGTGTTACCTGTACAACCCACAGAGGTCGTCATCACAAGGAGAGATCGTCTCTCACTGTGTGAAGTCCGTGTACTTGGAGGTAAGTCTGCTGTCCGAGGAAATCAGGTACAAGAGCAAAGCAGACGACATTGGATATAGAAAATAGCTTATGTCTTTTACTTTATTTCGAATTTTGACAGCAAGATGCTTTCCGAAGTCGTCATGAAGGCCATTTTGAATTATCTTAAAGAAAATTTACAAGACTTGTGGAAATTCTTTTTTTTCTGATAGGATAATGTGAAATAATGAGAAAACTGATGCACATAATGCTACAAATAACACAGAAGCTATTTTAACATCTTAAACCGACAACCACTGGTAAATGCCAATGCAAACTTCATTTCCTCAACTATAGTAAAATGTGACTTCTCTGTTTGCATAGATTGTTTGGACGGGTATTTCGGGTGGTTGTGTGACCATCGCTGTAACTGCAGCAGTCCGGAGGAGGTGTGTGACAAGGTGTGGGGAACCTGTCGGCAGCCTCGTTGTGAGATGGGGTGGCAAGGACCCCGATGTCAGCAAGGTCAGTCAGTCCATCAGTCGGCCCAACACATGATAGAGACTGAAGCAGGCTTTCTGATGATGATGATGATTATTATTATTGATGAAGCTAAAAGATTTGTGTCTATAGTTGTAGCTGTCAGTTCTTTTAGAAAGGTAACAGGTATCATTACAGTTAGTATCTCATGCTTTTAATAATTAAAAATTATATTTTATGATTATAACTTTTATGATTATTTAAGGACTCAATAGTTATGTTTATGTTTAGACTAGCAAGCTAGCATTTCAGCGGTAAACCAACAGAATCCCTAATACTTCCCCCACATTATATCCTTTTCCTCTTCATCCTCCTATCCAAAAAGGCAGGTTTCATCCAAAGGCTAAACTCTGTTTTCATGTTAAAGATCTATCAATTTATTCGTACTGTATTATTTATATAACATGTTAAATGTGTATTATCGTGATATTTGTGGGACAAAACATTAACGAATTCCTATTTTCTTTAGCTTGTCTTCCAGGAACTTACGGGACCGAATGTTCCGAGACGTGCAGCAAGAACTGTGTGAACAGAGGCTGTAGTCCCAAGGACGGCACATGCACCCAGGGATGTCACCCGGGGTGGAAAGGAGACAAGTGTCAGCGCAGTTAGTATCTGAGGCCAGGACATTGATTT
>SRHC01003750.1:10749-88507 GCA_004794325.1 Pomacea maculata | reverse complement strand
TGGCTGTGTCGGTGGAATGCATGGTAGTTTCTGCAGCGAAGAGGTCACACTGGAAACTATACCTGACAGAGCAGCTACATCTACTGGAAGTACACACACTTTCTTGACTAAAATTTAGTATTTAATATTGAATTTAAAGTCTGCATAACATTTTGTTTGCTCACGACAATGGAAATGTTAGAGGCTCACACGGAGCCTAGAGGACCCAAACTCTTTTACCCTATCTCTACCCACAGTAGAGTACTTAAGGGGAGAGAAATGCTGAAGGCAACAGCAGGAAAGGGTGTCATTCTCCTTTAACGTGTTTTGAACTGCTAAAGTCCATTAAGTTAAATATGCTCTGGATTTGTACTTTTGTTATATCTGAAAACTAGAATAAAGCACACGCCTTATTTGAACAAGCTCCTTGTCTTGCTGACTAGACTTCGCTTTGGGGTTGTTTAACGGTCGTCAAACATTGAATGAGTGACGTATGAGTGTCACAGCAATACTCACTGTTAAACAGCGTGACGTTTGACTTTTTCAGTCATGAACATTGTCCTGATACTTGCTGGTGTCGTCACGGTCTGCTTGGCAGCCACCATCGTGGCTGTGATGGCCTTCAAACGAAGGTAGTGTTAAGTTGCGAGGCGAGAATGCGACAAGAAAGATTAGAAAAAAACGAAGCTACTACTACAACAACTTTGTCACAAAATAGTTAAAAACTTGACTTTCTTCAATGTAAATTTAGAACATGTACGTTCTGTAACATTTAAAGATTCAAGATTAAATTAAATTTGAGAGGAATTCGTTAGATAAAAAATTATTGTCTCGCATAATTGCTAGAGTAAAGAAGAGAAAGGCTTCAGAAGCAGAGACTCAGATGACAAACTGGGGTGATCGCTCCAGACCGTGGCGAGGGCACGTGACAGAGCGAGCGTCACACGTGCCGGCCAGGCAGTCAGACGCACGTCACGGACGGGCTTCGACACAGTGCTTGTGAGTTCTCGTGGCGTGCTGTAGTTTAGGTGTCGAGTGAGTTCACTTCCTTTAGCCAGAATAAAGAAATTGGATACCATCATTGTCCTCGTTGTCATTCTGGATATTTTAGTTTGCATCATAGTTGTACAATGACATTAAGTTACAGTCACGATGTGCTTGTAAAAATATTGTACGATGTAATATAAATTTTTAGAACCCGGAAGATACGCCGATCACTGAGGGTCATATGGGAATAATAATAATAATATAAAAACATTGTCTCATCATTTCAGCTGTATTTTATTTTGAAATGCTTGCAGACCTTTAGTAAAGCACGAAGAAATGATCGCTGATACCAGACCTCCCTCCGCTGCTAACTGGAAGCTGACCAGTAAAACAGACCAAGATGGCGTAGATGTGGTCCCAGACGCTTTGAGTGAAGCGTACTCTAGTTCTGATCCATCTGACTCTGGCAAGTAATCTGCTGATTGTCAACCAATACATATTATTACTGATTATTCTCATTGTACGCAAATACATGTGATTACTTATTGTCGTGATTGTCAGATGTGCTAGCTGTTGTCTACAGTTTATTGCCATGACTGTCCAATGAAAGATAGTAAATAGTACGAGATGGCTCATTCGGCATTTTCCGCGAGGACCACCAAACGGCCTCCTAACATTTCTATTCAGGGAAGAAATTACATACAGAAGATGAACAAATGTTGTTTGTCGGCGTGAAATAAATCGCAGTTCATTAATGTGCGCACCATATTGTAATATTCAGTATCTTTGGTCAAACTCTCGTGAGCATCAGATGCAGTAGAGTGTCCCCAAGAGAACATTGACACTAAACTACCCTGTCGCACTCTGCAGACTTGTACTACCAGACTTACATTGAGGTGGACGGGGACACCTTCAAAAGCAGTGTGGTTGCTGTGAGAGACTTCCCCAGCAAGGTGGCAAGATGGCTGTCAGATCCCGAACACTTTCGCAAGGAGAGATCGGTAAGCTCAGTTCACTGATGATAAATTGTAACTGCTCCACGGCATTACTAGGTACACTTGGTAACAAAGATTATATTAAAGTTCAATTTTTTTTAGTAAATTGGTGCAATTTAAGAAAATACAGGATTCTGCTAGAACCAAAGGTGAAATTCAGAAAATGAGAAAAGATTTGTTTCCGTATGGCCGTAGCTAGAAGGACGATGCAGAGGTAATGAGATACTGGACGAAGTAATTCAGAGACATGGATAACATAATCCAGATGCCCACGAATATCTCGTTCGGGAAGTAGGAATCACAGTGACAACTGAAGACCTGCTGTCATGTACTTTTGCCATCAAAGGGCAGAGTTCAGACGTGTAAATAAGGCACATCGCCATGCAAGGACTACAGAAAATAATTAGATAGAACCATCTAATACCACTTTCAATGTTGTCAGACTTGTCTAAATCGACATTTCTTCACAGGCGTTGCCAGAAGGCAAGCGAACTAATTCCAAAACAGCCGCACTGCCTCAGAACATTATCAAGATGAGGTACAGGGAGATATACCTTTGTAAGTGGAAATTATTTTTTATTTACTCTGTCACACACTGCGCTGGCCTGGTGTCATTGGGGTTGTTGACCAATCTTATGTTATACTGTTTGATTCTAAATGTTTATACTCTTAGACCCCAGTTCATATATTTTATCCTATGAACTTAGATGCATTGTTTTGTATTTTACTCTTTGACCCCAGATGATCACTCCCGTGTTATCCTCAAGCCACTGCCCGACGATCCCAGCAGCGACTTCTACGATGCCAGCTACATCGATGTGAGTTTGACTGGTCATCAGCGATAACAGACAACTTGACAGCGTATTTGACGAATGACCTGACATGGAGAGGAGCATAGAAGGGTTGTTTGTGTGTTTGTGTGCTTGTCACCTTGTCTTTTACTCGTTGAACACTCCACGGGTATCAGTTTATTATTTTGATTGCTTTTTTTGTGAACGTGCATGTAAGAAAATCGTGTTTCTTGTCCAGGGATATGCAAGAGAAAAGGAATATATTGCAGCCCAAGGTAAGAATAACAGTTCTTCATGGTCCATATCTGCTTTGTCATATTTGTTATTTCTGAGGTGAGTACGTCTTCTTTATCACTCAAATATTTTACAAACTTTTTTAGCTATCGCATTTATCACTTATCTTTGCTGAGAAAAAAGTTAAAAGTGAACGTTTAGAAATTTTTATTTGGGAATATTTTCAGTGATTTCTGATGTCAGTAAAACTGTTGTGTTGGTGCTTTAGGCCCCATTCAGAAGACGGTGGATGACTTTTTGAGGATGGTGTGGGATGTAGGTTGCCCCTGTATCGTCATGCTAGCCAACACGGAAGAAATGGGACGGGTACGTACCCTGAACTGCATTAGTAATACGGTGCAGATAGTGCGGGTAACCTGAATCACCTAAGCAATACAATAGTGATGGTATGGGTGAGTAAGATCAATCAGCTGACACTAAGTGATGATAGAATGAGGGTTTACCTGCTTGGTGTGCAAATAGATGTGAGTAAAGCTCAAACAAAATTTCTAACTTGCTGCTACACAGGTCAAATGTCACCAATACTGGCCCGTTGAAGGTGCCGCATTCTCTACACAAAACGTGACTGTGACTAATCGCAGAACCTCCCAGTTTGCCGACTTCTGCATTCGAGACCTGATTCTAGAAAGGGTATCTTGTCACAGTTTTCATGAACATTACTTAGTCCACCATAGTTCAAAGTGAAACAAAACCATAGTAAACATGTTTAATAACCTTACCTTACTGAAGACTAACAAAAAAATCAACACTTAATCTTAAATCGCCAGAACTTCGATTCAAAAACATTTAGAAGACCCGTGACATTGGTAGATATTCACTAAGAAATGGATTTAAGTATTATCCTGTAAAACTAGAGATAGTTTATATCTAGAGATAGTAAATGCATGTACGTTGACACTGCAGGAAGGACAGACAAAGGAAGTCAAGATGTTTCACTACACAGCATGGCCAGCCAATTTACCGCCATCATCCGCATGGTCCTTGCTCGATTTCCGAAGCAAAGTTCGCCACGTAGAGAGTACTAAAGGCCCGACTATAGTTCACTGCAGGTATGTCGTTCGTTGCTAACAGCAACATTGGTGTTTAAAAAAAGAAGAAAAAGGATTTATTAGCTTTTAAACTTATTTTAACTATAAAAGCTGAGTTTTGCTTTTTGATGTTGAGTTTTATTTTATTTAAACCTTGTAAATATCTAATTCTTCCCTTTCTTGCAAAATCAAGATAACTGCTCTGCTCGTTTCTCAGTTTCTCATCCAAGCACTTATTTCATGTTATTGTCGTTTGTCGTGGTGTCGTGTGGTATTTGCTTTATTATTTACGGACTGTCGGTTCACTTGTAGTCTTTATGAGCTCGCTTCCACAGGTGGGCATGTATGATCATGTATGCGTCTGTAGCAATACTTTCAAGTTCACGTGCACAAGTCTAAGTGTTTCTTAGCTATTTCTTCATAAGCAATTTTGTTTCTTTTGATGCATGTGCGCCTGCAATTCCCCCTGCATGAATCAGTGCCGGCATTGGTCGGACCGGCACGTTCCTGGCGCTGGACATCCTGCTGACACGTGCAGAGGTCGAAGGCGTGGTGGACGTCTTCACGTGTGTGTGGGTCCTGCGACAGCAGCGCGCAGGCATGGTGCAGACTCTGGTGAGTGGACTCTTCGTGGTCATCAGCAAGGCTGTGCTCGTGGCTTTTATCTCCTGTTGACTTCACTTACTCCACCCATCTAAATTTCTGCTACTCTTTCTGTATAAAGTGACTTTTTTTCTTCATCTCTCGCTGAAAAAGTTACATGTCACGAGCTGGATGCATGTAAGCTTAAGGTTGGACTCGTTTTGTTTATATATTTGGCTGCTTAATTATTTCTTTACCTCTTGGCTCTTATTTAGCTAGCATTTTATCATTTTTCTGTAGTTTCTGTGCATGTATGTTTTTAATGGCTGGTTCTTCGTCTCAAGTATTTTGAAATGACCTGTGTCTAATTGTGTGAACGCAAACTCACTTAGCAAATTTATTTTAGACATGTCTCTAGATTCATAGACTAAACAGCTTCACTAAATTTACTGAGGACTGTTGACTTCCAGACTCAGTACATGTTTATCTTCGAAGCACTTGCTGCAGCCTTGGTTACGTCCGTCCCGGTGGCTGTAGAGAATTTCAACTTAACTCGTTGGCTTTCCAATAAGGACAAAGAAAATCTCATGGAAAAGGAATACAAGGTGATCCACCATGTTTACTATTGAACTAAACGCGTTGTCGATTTGGTTCTCACAATTAGCCAACATTCTTTCTAAATGACTTAACACACTAAGTTATATTGCTGTTATGCCGACCTTAAGCAGCTCACAATGAAGGTCATCATATTCAGAACAAGACCCAGTCCTGGAGTCCTGGAGCCCTGTAGTAGGTTTGAAATTAAAATAAAAATCAGTCATTTATTATTTACGGTTATTGTCTAGGTTGTTATAATCAATCGTATTCTGAAACTGGATGCTATAGCTTTTCTCATTACACATTCTCTTGATAGAGTACCTTTTTATTAAAAAAGAGATAAGTCTAAGTTACATGAGATTATCGTAGCTCATGGTAGTTTTTCGAGTAGGCAACTCGATGAGGCCGGCATTGTCTGTCCAGAACCTCAAGATGTTTGTGGAACCGTCGGGAGAAGAGGGCAATGTGTGTCACGCTGACCCTTCCAGCTACCACGAAATATCACGTGAGTGGCCGGCAAAGACTTGACTGTTATCACCAGTTCGATCTTTGCTTGTGTTTGTGTGTGCGTACTTATGGATCGGTACATGCTAATAAAATCTTACATGAGTGATAGTTACGATATAATAGAAGTTACGATATAATAAACCTGTATCGTTTTTGTTTTGCGTCTGCTGGATGTTGATAGATACTACTTTGTATGTGTTGTTATACCGAATATAGTCTTTTATGAGGATACTAAATCTACCATGTCATTTCGTATTAGTTTTTCCTCACTTTATTATTCCATTTCTATCACTCTCTTTGTATTTTTCTCTTTTGTTCCTGCATTTTTCATCGTATCACTAATGTAAGTGATGCAAAGAAAATTTAAAGAAATTATGGTTTCAGAGGGAACACAACGTGTTTCCGTGTTTGCGGTGGACAAACATTATACTCCAGTTTATGTCGATGCTGTGTTTTTCTCGGTAAGTTTACACGTATAAAAGTGTAATATATAGATGACTATGACGATGACTAACATTTACTTATAAAAAATACTAGCTGAAGAGTTGGTGATAAATTGTTTTTACTGCAACTTGAGTTGTGAATTTTGTGCTGATTGTTTAGTGTGTTTTTGCAACTATTAAATTCACTGACTTTCTGCGTCACATCGAGGGTGACTGTGAAATACTGAAATAGTGATGACACAAAACTGATGCTGAACAGGGAACAGGAATGTTATATGACAGTCTTTCTGGGAGTATCTCTTGTGTCACGTGATTATTTTCTGAGCGTAACGTGCATGTCGCGTGACGTTTGCTGTTTGCTTCAGAGCTACGTGCAGGAGCGAGCTTTCATCCAGACTCACAGCCCGCAAGATGGCGATGTGATCAGTTTTCTGTCTATTGTGTGTCAGCACCATGTCAGTAAAATCATCTACTTGGACACAGCAGCTGACAAGGTAAGTGGAAGAAAAAATCCTGAGTTTTTTTAAGCTGGTCAGTGTAGCAGGACAGAGTTCATATTTCATCGGCTATTAAGCACAATACATATATAGGCACGAAACACACACACACACACAAACACATACACACGCACGAACGCGCACGCATAAATTATTTCAACACGTTTATTTTCTGTTCTTCAGTCCGCCATTTACTGGCCAGACAAAGGAAGGTCATCCGTCACCTTTGAACCCTATCAAGTGGAATTGCTGGATGTTAAAGAGGAGCAGGGGGTAGTCGTCCGAATTCTGCGCATTCATCTGCTACATCTAAATAATTATATGAACGTGAGGACTGGTAGATAACTTGCTAGTGGGCTCTACCACCTCGGTATCACTCTCTTCTCTCGGCTGTCACCGGGGATTTCGTGACTGAGTCATGACATTCAATATTCAAATTATTGTAAAATCTTTAAAATCCAAATTCTTCTTTCGGTATTTTGTTTGAACTAAAATTAGCATTTTTAGCATCATGCTATACACCAACTCAGGATACTAAGTTGGTACTTTCAAATCGTGTAGTCTTTGAATAGGTTTTCATTTTGTGTGAATATTTTTGGTAATTCTACTTCAAGGAAGATGGCATTTCCCTGGTAGCCCAAGAGTGGCATGACTTCACTCACTATTCTTGCTCCACGTCGCCTGACACACTTCTCAGGTCATCGCAGATTTCCGTTGAGCTGAAGGCGCTGATTCATGTTGCACAACCCATACCCCAGGGCCCAGTACTCGTACATTGCAGGTGCCTTAAAGATTTAGTAGCCATTGACCTATCTGCTTTAGGATACAAATGTGAGGATAAGAATGCTAATAGAATAGGATTATTTATATATATACAGAGTTAAATATATCAGTGTAATTTTGACCTACACTTAGTGACAGTAATGTAACCACACTACCGACAGACTTTGAGCATCATTGATCTCCTTGTTGCATCATTATGAACAGAGGGCCAATATTGCCAATGCTGTACTGTACGTAAAATAAATATAATTTACTTTTCAGACCATTCATTTGATGCATCACTAAAGTGAGATATTCCTTAATAAATTTGTTTTTTTAGTTATAAACATAATTTGAGTGACTGAGGATATGTAGACATTGTTTCACCATTTTATATTGCTTTGCTTAACTCCCTTTATTGAATTTTTCCCCTTCAGATATCTTCGCTGATGAAACTATTTTCATTCTGTCTTTTCTTAGAAGCTACTATATTGTTGTTGTTGTTGTTGTTGTTTCCTTCTTCTTCCATTTCTTTAATCTTCCCCATTTAAAATGTTTGTAGAGATGGACAAACACACAGCGGTTTATTCTGCGTCCTGTGTGTGACTCTTGAGCGCATGCGCTTAAACGGTGACGTGGCGATCAGCTACGTCACAGGTCACATGAGTATGCCACGTCGTCGTATGATCATCAGTCAGGTGTGTGCCCAGTCTCTCTTTGTTTTTTAAACAAATTTGATTCTGAGTTAATGATTAATTTCAGCTAAACAAGTATGAATAAAAATTTTTGGTTTGTGTTATTTCGTCTCTCTTCATTTATTCTTTCGTTTCTTTCCTTCTTTTAAGTGTTTCTTCCTTTCTCCATTTTATTTCAATTCTTTCTTTTATTTTCTCTTTTCTTCTTCTTTTATTTTAGAATTGCATAATTCTTCTTTGAAGTCTATCAAAGTGAAAATACTTTGGCTTCATAGAACATATTGAAATAACATATGTTTGTTTGCTCGTCTGAAGACAAACGACTTAACCTAACAAGATTTTTTTGTTTTGTAATTCCTACAGGAACAGTTTAAGTCTATTTTCCACATGATACGCAGTGAACTTGATGATAATAGAGGAGAAATACCTTTGAAGACATCTTTGATTCCATCAGTACAGTGAGGTGCCTCAAGAACAACCTTGGGCCAGCATGACATTGAATTTCAACAGAGACTTCAACTGAGAACTCTTCGAAACGATATCGATATCGAAATAATATGATGACTGTCAAGTGAAATATCATCAATAAATACCAAGAAAAGGATATAGTTTCAAGGTAGTAAAACCATAGCAATCGAAACAGAGACTATATGTGGATCGCCATTTACACAAAGGATCCTTTCCAGAAGGACCGAGCCTAATTTACAATTAATGTAAATTGAAGAATATTCTTATAACTAAAGTGGCATTATTTTGCCAACTTTTTCACTCGACTGTACCTTTTTCAACTCTATCACTTACACCAATTTTTTTTCATACGCACTGTTAGTTCATCATTGGCACAGCCAATGCGCACTCCCCCCTTCTTTTCTTCCGAGGCAGTTCGGCCGGTTACATCTAAAACACAAGAGTCGTTGTCACTGAGAAAATAAAGGACTGACCGACACATGCTTCTGATCTGAGTTCTGATATATGACCTCAGTTCTGATATATCACCAGAAGTCGCTTGCGGTTACACACTTAAAATGATTCTAGGAGCAACAGAAAGGAACTAATACAAAGTAGTGAATAGAACTCAATAGCGGTATTACTACAAGTTATGTTTATTCTTTTTAAATTATTTTCTTGTTAAATTATTTTATTTTTACTTTTTGTAATGGAGTTTAAATTCGAATCGTTCTGTCACGTGTACTGTGTATAAATTATTGTACAAAATTCAAGTAATCCGTCCTAAAATCGTGTAAGCATAACACTAGAAAGAAGGTTATATACATTCAAGTAATCCGTCCTAAAATCGTGTAAGTATAACACTAGAAAGAAGGTTATATACAGAGAAATTTCTGCTGCGTTTATCACTTTTGAAATCCATTTTTGAGAGATAATTATATTTTTTAGCTTGTTTACTTCCAACTCTTTCTTACTTTGTCAGCCATTCATGCAAGACTGAAGGACGGATCTTCGAAATGATGTCAGTAAACGAGCCATGAAAGAACTAATATTGTTTGCTTATTATTTGCAATATTGAAACGGGTCGCTTCTCGACTTACAAAAGCAGTAATCGCCAGCTGTCAAGGCAGTATTGTAAAGTGACTGTCATTAAAGAATACTTCTTGTTTTTGTTTTTATTGTTTTTTCTCATGTGGCTGCCGTTGCCAAAGTGGTTGTGTGGCTGGTTGATGCTGCCAGTCAGTCAGCCTGTGGAAAGGAAAAAAGTAAAAGATGCGAGCTGTGGCTGACCATGACTATGTAGTGCCATTTACTTTGACTTGGCACTAGCACCGTGGACTGTATTGTACTATAAACTGGACTATACCATGACTATCCCTTGCTTGCAATCATACTAGCGTGACTAGGCTTAAACTTTTACTATGTTACTGTTTGTATCGTTACTACTTTACTATGCTCAAGTTTTCACTATTACTGTCCACACCATATGGTCTCTAAATAATTTAATGGCGCTAAATAACTTCCGGCCTCAGAAGTATTCTTGGCGCCTACATGTTAGTAGTCACAAACTATAGAGCTGCTGTGTCCTTGCTCAGTTTAAACCCAAGCTCAGCACGGATTGGATTTGCTCTCCAGTCTTAATCCTAAAGCCTAATGACAGTAAACAGCATGCACCTGTCAGACTTGTTCATGCCCTCTATTCATACGAGAGTACATTCAGACTTTAACGAGTGCGTGCCTACGGTTTCATTTTGATAATGATGTACAAAGTGAAGTTACCGGTAAATTGACATCTCCTTTATCCATATCATTCAACTAACATTTCGACACAAATTTTTCGACCATCAAATACTTAGCACTTGTTTGATGTTTTACGCCGAGCCAGCGACTAATCCTATATCACGGAAAGCAGCCAGCCCTGTTAAAAACATGTCACATGCAGAGATAGAACAATGTGCCCGAGACGAGATCTGAACCCAAGACATCCAACCCTCACAGTACTGGTGACCGCCCTTCACGCAACAGGAATGTGGAAGAGGAGAAGACGCAGGATGAATGGCATCTGCTTTGTAAACAGTTGCAGAAGCAGACAAAGAAAACAAATTGGACCTGAAATACGATCTGACACCGTGAGCTCAAGATTTGCAGCGTATTTTTAGCAAAGGTTAAAAAGAATAAAGCGAAATATATATCCCTTGGAAGTAAACATATCAAGTCCCATGGTTTATATACCAAATACGCCTCCTGGTGTCTGGCTGAATAACTTCCGGCCTGCAAAGCGCGGTTAGTGTTGAGCCCACGTGTCAGCGGAGCAGCTGCTGTAACCTTTGCCCTGTTTAATCAGATCAAGTTGTTATCTGTGCTGAAAGCCGCTTTGCCACCAGAACTGATAACAACAAACTGCCTGGACTGGTCAGACCTGTCTGTGTGCAGTGTTTTCTATTTATTCTTGAGGGCGTATGTTAGAGTGTATGCGTGTGTGTATGTTACTGTGCATGTATATGTGAGCCTATAAGCACCTGCCAACCCCTGAGTGTAATGCAATGCCTCATAAAAACATGAATACCACTCACCACACATTTTACCTTTATCTGTCCACATAAACAAAGCTTAAAACAGTCTAAATAATTTAAATTTATGCCTTATGTGGATCAAACAATTATTCAAAGTTTTGAAACAAAGAGATGTATTCATGAGCTAACTATTTGGAGCGTGTCGTGACTATATCGGAAGGTTGAGGGAAAACATGATTACCAGATTCCCTTTAAAAATTCAAAATTGTTGGATTATCGGGAAAAAACTGGCCAGCAAGGACACAGGCTGCTTGTATTCAGTACCGCTGTACATGTAATGTAAATAGTATTAAAAATATTTCTATACAAGCACGAACTCACCCTCTCCCTACACAGAACCGTTCAGATGCGAAATAAGCTTTACTATTGTAGTACACGGTAATAGAAACTCCACAAAGCTCTAGAGACCTTGAAGTCACTGCAAATATTTGAGTTTTCAAGAAATAAGAGACTACAGACAGCTGGACAGTGATGGCCACCAGTTCTAGTTCTCATAGGTCACCGTAGATATAGGTCTTTCCTTCATTAATGAAATCTTATTGCATTTATCCTTTTCTAGGCCATTGACCTCCCAATGTTTGTAGCCTCTCTCCCTTCGGGGAGATATGTGATGGCAGATGTCGGTGTACACATTTTATTATTTGTTTACTAGGAGGGGTAAAAGCCGTTTCCTGGGGAGGTCACTGCAAAAGTTCTCATGGATTGATTTATTTTAATTCTTCCAATTTATTTTATTTGAAACTTCATTCGAAACAAGCTTATTCATATTCAGTTCAGTATACGTGGATGTCAAACTTTTATTACAAGAATGTACTCGAAGGTAACGCTGCTGATGGTTTCAGGTCTCCATGTCTCTCTGTCTCACACACACACTCCATGTCTCTCTGTCTCTCTGTCTCTCTCTCACACACACACTCCATTTCTCTCTGTCTCTCCAATTCCCTGTGACTCTCTGTCACCACGGCGGACACACCTGATTGCTTATATAGTGTAGGGTAGTCTACAAACTGTCGATTTACAGAACACTCAAGAAAAATAAAGTCACACAATCACAGGCCAAGACACCTAAACGTCGTAGAGCTGCGAAGAAGGACAGAGCTCAGTGTTCTTGCGAACCCAATGTAAGAGCAGTGCAGGATGTTAAATGTGTGGACTGTCATTCCAAAGAAAGAAAACATCGTGCAGAGCGAGAATGATCATGCCCCTCCCCCACCAAAAGTAAAAAAACCCAAACAAACAAACAAATAAACACACACACACACACACATAAAAAAATACGTACATCTGTACACAAGCAGACTTTCAGAGACACACAACACTGCAATTGTCCTTCAGGTAGTTTTCATCGAATGTTAACTGGTATACAGGTATAGCCTTGAAAACCAACTAAAACAATAGGTTGTTAAGACACAGTAGATGCTGGCACATTCAGTCTACTCGCATCTGGTAGAGAACCGCTTATGAACAAGCAGGTTGTAAAGTTCGTGTTTATACCCGTAATCAATGTAGACTAGAATCACGGTCAGTGGGACTGGGTTACTCGGGTATTTCTGTTCGGCAATTATAGTCATTTCTCCATTTCTCTCCAGAGGAAGACAACAAAGTCTCTCATTGCTTTGAAGTCCTTAAGCTATACTCATGTTATTTTATTCTCAGAAATGTACTTTATTAAACCAAAGAGTTTGAATAAGCGGACTAAAATGCACTTAGGAGTCAGCTAATGGTTTGGCTTGAGTCAAATGCTGTGAGAAATGTTGTGTCTGATTATATCCCTCCACAGAGGATTTAAAACTTTAATCAGAAGCAATTATTTATAAAGTCTCCCAGTGACTGATTTTCAAGACCTGTTTCAATGTAATGTGCTTTGTATATCGATATTAAAGGGTTGCAAAGCTGGACCAGCATTTAGGTGTACGTTACAATGTAATTTATGTTTTGTGTTTGTTTGGTTGGTTGGTTGGTTGGTTGGTTGGTTGGCTGGTTGGTTGGTTGGTTGGATGGTTGGTTGGTTGGTTGGTTGGTTGGTTGGTTGGTTATAACCAGTTATATGTAATTGTGATTTTATATCTGATTGCACTAGATGACCTCTCTATTTGCACAGTTCCACCACCTTTTCGAGGAGGACTGAACTTACTGAGCAGCTAAGCTGGGACAGTGTCTACACCTTCAGTCTATGTATGACTCTCTTGGCTTCTTTCAGCAGGATTGCATCGCTTTTTCTTGTCTGGTGGCAGTGAAGGATGTGGAAAGCTATTTTTTAGTTGGGAATTTGATAATTTTTAGTATTCAGTGCTTTCAGTCAGAAGCTGCCCATCATTTTGATCACCAAAGCTTTGTCTTGTCCTCAGGGTCCTGAGTACCTAGTAGGTCTTTAAGTTGTTACCTCCTCACAGTCCCTTCTCTAGGCTGTGGTACATTTTCTTGGCTGCCTTCATCTTGCTCAACATTACTCTTCGGTCACTTGTCTGCTCTTTGCAGCTGATAAAAGGCTGAGTTGTCTCTCCACCTTTCTTGACCTGAGGCCATTTCTCCTTTTTTGTCTTATTATCCCCTTATTCTTTTTGTCAAAGTAGCTGTTCTTTGATAACTCTCACAAGGGTGGCAATCGACATAGCAATCCATGATGCACAGGGCGGATGATGCCTTCAGGTTAGGTCTTTGAAGCCTCTTCAGTGTCTGGATATCTTTGCTTTTCCAAGTGACAAGGGATTCAGCGGTTGCAGAAATAGCATCTCTGGAGAAAATTGTGTTTTTTTATTTATTTTTTTTTTATCTCTGTCAGTACCTGAATGTGATCTCGTTTTTAACCAGTTCGTGCGAGACTTAAAAGTGCATTAGCACAGGATTTAGTGGGTTTGGTTGTCTGGTGACTTCTAAGTCTCACTTCTTGATTGCTGGACATGCGTGCTTTGGACTACAGTGAGTCGATAGTTGTGCACAAACTCTGGGATTCTTAGGTCTCTGTCACTAGACCAAACATTATTTTATTCTTTTTATCCATCGTCGGTAAACATCTCGTTTTATTTCAATCATCACTATCGTCCTTCTGTGGTATTATTGCAATGACAATGTTCATCTAACCATAGAACTCCTCTTTGTGAATTTTTAGAGTGTACATGTAGGTAATGACAATAATAGCAGGCACAAATGAGGCTGGAAATCAGTTATCTCGAAATAGGGGTACAGCTGATGTCAATTCCAGACACTCCCTTCTCAGCATGATGCTAGGACATGTTCGTTTTCGATGTGTCTCTACTTGATTTTGTAGTTTCCATGCGTAGCTGTCTCATTGTTAACTGGCGTGTCCACCTTCAAACTGTTTAAATATTTTCCTAGCCATGCGTTTCCACAGAAAGCAGCCTAGACACTAAACCGAATATATCGTCTATACCCTGGTCTCGATATTTTCTGAAAAAGTAAGCTGAACCACGTGATATCCAGTTCTCTTTTTGCGAGGATGAGTTAGCGGCCCCAGAAAGCGATGTGAAAGGAATTTTAACATCGGGACTCTCTCCTTCACTCTGGTCAGTCTCTCATCTGCAACATGAAATTATGGGGAGCCAGTAGTGAGAGCCTCCCCATATGGGGCCCCACACCTTTTGACCAATCAGACTTCTTGACTTCTATTTTAGACTATGTCATCAAGATGGCGATATGTCATTGGTTGTAGTCAAATACATATATTATGCATGATGTCATAAATTCCAGCTTCCGAAATAAATTTTTAATTTCTTTTGAAAGAAATCTTACTCTAACCTTACCTCCAACCATAATCTACACATACTTAACATTTTTAATCAATTATTTTATTTTTCTTCAACACTTCTGAGGCCTCCGATTGGTTGATTTGAGACTGGAGCGATAGATATAAAGTGAATTCCTGTCTTGAGGCCCCATATTCCTACAGTCACACTGCGGCTATCAGCTGGTTGTTGGTGTAGTAGACATGACAGCTTCACTCATCTTTCTGCTGCTGCTGCTGATGATGGGGAAAATGTTAGATGTTGTGTTCCCGGGTAAGACATGTGTACAATCATTCAAATTATGACAGGATACTATATCCGCCAGCTTAAAGGTAAAAAGAAAATTTTTTCTGTTTTTCTAAGAGGTATGCAAAAAGAATATAATTTGTTCCTGCTGCTATTCCTTCTTCTATGAATGAGTATGATGGGTGTGTCTGAACGGGAAATAATGTTAGATGTGTGTATTTTACCTTTCACTTTCAGAGACTTGCAATAGCACAGGATGGTTCGGACCCCAGTGTGTCTTCAAGTGTCACTGTCAAACTGATGGAAGTGTACAGACTTCTTGTAATTTGACAAGTGGCACTTGCTACACAGGTGATCGGTGCGAAGATGGCTTCAGCGGAACCGCCTGTCAATACAGTAAATCATCCTCCACCTCTTTTAGCTTGTTGCCATACTATTCCTGTTTTAACAGAAAGAAGTTATTGTATGTTTATCATTGTGACTATAAGAAAAGATCAGGATCACTTTGTCACAAAAAATTGTTGTATATTCTTTGGTAAAACATTAAATTTCTTGTTTTTCAATTTCCTTTATATACCGGGTGGTCTGGTGATGTAACGGTTAGCTTCTATTACCACTACAGTGATGACTGGTTGTCATGGGTTCAGATCTTGTCTTCCGCACGCTGTTCTTTCTCTGCGTATGCCAGCTGCTTGGCAGTAAAGTAGCCTAAGTTGATGGCTCATCCATAAACATCAATAATTAAAAGCTATGGATAAAAATAGATAATCAATTATTGTTATAATTACACAAACTTCTTACATACAAGAATATATTACAACTCATAATAAATTACTGTGCTACTACTTTACAGCCGACTATGCCTTTGGAAGAAACACTTTCGTCGACACAGACTGTATAACAAATGAAAACGGCTCTGTCGTCGTTGACGGCCATGTCGATACTTGTTTTGAGGCCAGAGGGAAGGATGGAAGTAACTGCTCCTGGTTCGTAAACATAAGTACGCCGTCCTTGGTTACACAAATTATTGTGAAAGTTCCATCAGGTCAGTTCATTATTTAATTTTGTTTCCTAATTCTCACTCGTGCAAATTATAATATTTTCTGCAGGTTGTGCTAATACTATATTTCTCAGCATCTCATACAACATTTAAGTGATAGTAAATATCATGTAACTTTCATTAATTTTCTAAAAGTTCTTTTGTGCTACTCTGTGAAATGTAATGTACTGTTATATCAGTTGACTATTAATTATTATTGTACACAGTATCGCGAATTACAACTTTTATTTAATTATCCATCATACCAAATACAATCTCAATTATTGTTTGATCCTTTTTTTCCAGATACACCAGACAACACT
The DNA here is from genome assembly GCA_004794325.1 of Pomacea maculata. NCBI lineage: Eukaryota > Metazoa > Mollusca > Gastropoda > Architaenioglossa > Ampullariidae > Pomacea > Pomacea maculata. The sequence goes on along the minus strand of SRHC01003750.1, from coordinate 71,979 downwards.
TCATGGCGAGTTCTGGTCCATAAAGACAACACTTCAGGGGAAGTCACTCTCCAGTCTTCAACCGACAAGGGCACAACTCTAGTTTACGTGCTGCGGAATCCCTTGAGTGTATCGAGAGTTCAAGTACTAGCGCCCTCTACTCAACAGCTGAGACTTTGTGAAGTCAATGTTCTCGGAGGCATGACTTATTACAGTAGTTCTCGTATTTACTTGTTATAGTCATTTTCTGCATGTTTTATGTGTAATACCTCGTCTCTGGTAATACAAAGAAACATTTAGTCAAAATTAAGGTAAAATTTATGAACATCTAGTCATTATACCCTATGTTTATATTATTTTATCATTTAAATGGTACCGAACATGAAACTGCTGCACATACGTTTTTAATAAGAAGAAAATAATTGTCAGGCCGCAACACAGCTTTGAAGAAAAATGTCAGCCAGGGCGAGGAAACATTTAACGACACATCTGGAGCTGAAAAGGCTGTTGACGACGAGAGAAAGAGATCTTACAAAGACCAGTGTGCTGTGATGAAAGCACGAAACGATGATGGTCAGTCTCTGTCAGCATGGTGGCAAGTGGTTCTCGGCTCCAATGTCCTTGTCTGGTCGGTGGAGATGCACACCAATGCTTCTCGTGAGTAGTCAGCCGTCGCTTTCCTTTGAAGTTCCTTGTTACCTGGTGAGTCTTGATTGTCATAGATATGCTCACCTGTGAATTGTTTTAGTGAAAGGTCTGGACGTCGAGATGGAGTTGAAGCTAAGCAACGGTTCATCCATGGATCTTCAGTCTGATGAGCCCCGGGTAGGGATGGCTTTGGCCAGCATCCCCCGGCCTGTCCCAGCGACAGAGCTGCACATCAGAAAGAAGCAGAAGGGAGACTATCTGATATTGTGTGAAGTTCGTGTCCTGGGAGGTGAGCTCAAATAAAAACCACTAGTGGTAAAGACCTTAAATTGCAGATGCTGTTTCATTAATTATAATTAATATTCCAATGAAAAGTATTAAAAAAAGACAAAATATTGTAGAACTACTAGTAGCGAAAGGTTAATAGTAGAAGTCACAATGATGATGCAATGACGGTGGCGGTGGTGGAGGTAATACTTTAATGGGGTTGATGACAATGGTGATGTTGTAGGTAGTAGTAGTGGAAGGGATGATTACACAGGAGAAATTACCAGAAACATCCTGAGGTCCCTTGTACTAAAATTGTTTCCGCTATAGCAAAGCGGATTTACTTTCAGTACAGGAAGCAACACAAAGAAAGAGACTAACATGCTCGCAGCTCGTGCATCACTCGATTCATGTTTGACTCTTTAGAGGTGTGTCTGATAAATAAAATAGAGCCTGCCGACAACAGACTCTAACGAGATATTTTTTAGAAAGTAATGTTGCAAATGAAGATTATTAATTGCTACAATAAGTGAGTCTTAAGACTGACCAGACATTTTTAGTGACAGAAATAGAAATATTTGTGTGTAGGTAATGACACTTCCACTGTCTCCAAGTTTCTTATTATTTCAGAAAATTTTGTCTGATCATGTGAGTTTGAATAATATACTAGTTATATGCAGTGTTTGTTTTGTTTAGATTGCATGGATGGGTATTACGGATGGCTTTGTGATCGCCGCTGCAGCTGCAGCAACACGGAAGCAGCTTGCGACAAGATGTGGGGAAGCTGCCCTTCATCTGTGATGGGAGAGACAGGGTGGAGTACTGTCGGGTACCGAGGTTTGTTTGTCTAGATATCAGATGTATCACTATATCTCGCTGCTTGCTTATGACTGACTTTGTGTTAAATAATTTCTGATGAATCAACAGGGATACCCCGTGTGACATCTCATGCTATGGAGTGGTTTTATACATCGCATGTGACCTGACCAAGAGACCTGAAGAGTCTGTGGCTGTACAAGAAACAAGAACTGAATTATGTACATTGATGTTTGACAAAAATAAACAAAATTTCATCAAACATTGAGTTGATTATGTGAATGCAAGTGGATGAAAAGCTTAATTTTTTTTCACATTTTTTTCACATTTTTGGAAACGATGAAACGCTCTGTTTACTTCGTTCTTTGCTACCGAATCTACCCGACTTAACCGGCAAGGTTTTTTAATTGTTCTTTTTTCAAGCTAATCTGACAGGATAGAGAGCTTTAAACTTTGAACTTCAAGAGGATATAGATGGCTGTGGACCTTTCATGGTCTTGATTGAAATAGGTCAACTGGAAATCCAAGTAAGTTTCAGTGCATTCTTTCCAACTAATTTTAAGAATACTTTCCTATTATCCTTATTATTTTTATACTACTGCTACAAGGCAATAGAAACTGATATAAAGTCAAATGCAGTAAGATTGGGATCAGGGAGGAAACAATTAACAGGTCGTGGATATTAGTGTCGTCTGACATTACTTAAAGGAGGCGGTGCACTGGGGATGCTGGGCCGAGAAGTTGTTCTGAGAAATCGTGTGATCGTCCACCTTACTGCACTGCTGTCATAAGTTCATCATTCACTAGCTAGAGAGTTACTGACGATCGACAAAGAACCTTTTGTCTGAAAGTTCTATTTGTAGCAGATAATTGTTTGTAGTCAGTGTATATATATTTAAGTCTCTGTGAATTCGTGTGCTTTAATACAAGTCTGGAAAATACCTTCCAATCACAAGTGGGGTTCAGCGGTACTACAGACATAATGTGTGCTCCAGGAACTGTGATGTTATTGATGTTATTGAGACTTTCTAAAGGAGTTTTCTTAGGTGAGGCTGTGTGCATTTCATTGTAAGATGAATTCCACAGAAGCTAATAACAACAGTTTAAAGACTAACTCAGAAATCTTATTTCATTCAGAATAATTGTAAACGGCGTAAAAATTAAGTTAAAAAGCAAAGTAACAGAGTAACATGTGTTTAAAATATATATCAACTACTAAACATGTATACTCATTACTTTACAGCTTCAGAGACTTGTTCCCAGTCTGGATGGTTCGGACCAAACTGTGTCTACAAGTGTCACTGCCAAAATGACAGTCTTGATAAGACACCATGTGATTTCACTCAGGGAGCCTGCGCTGAAGGAAGTCGATGTGAAGATGGCTACACAGGAGCATCCTGCCAGTATAGTTAGTCACGTCAAGCCACTCTCTGTCTTCCTCCTGTTACATCCTTTTACACCACAACCTCGTCACACACGTAGACCTGGCACCTATTCAAATACTTTGTCAACTATTTAACTTTCACTGTAAACTACTGAAGTACCATGTAAATAATGTATTTTCAGACCCTTGAGGGACCAGCTGAAGTCATGCACTAGTTATTGAAGAAGTCACATCAATCAATTTGATATTTCCTTATTAATCAAAAGAAAAGTTTCAGGAAAGATACCTTTATTTCAGGCTATCTCGCCTTCTGCAGGAGTTCTTCACTTGTAAGTTGTGAAGGAGACCAAGACAGTTCTCTTGCTGTTGATGGTAAAGATACTACGTGTATCACGCTACGGGCAATGGGGTCACGTGACTGCTCCTGGTCTGTAAATCTCACATCGGCATCCTTTGTAACTCAGATAAGTGTAAAAATTCCTCCAGGTGAGTTTACCGATGATATTTCCAATGCTTTATTTTACTTTTAGAATAACTGCAGTATTCGTACAAAAAACTTAAATAAAGGTATAAACAATTTTATTTTGAATGAAATGCAGATAAAAATGAAAACTTTGTGCATTATAAAAAACGACAATCACAGTTAAAGTCTCATGCTACCAAAGACCTTGTATTATATAATACATCATCTTTCATACTACCAGTCCCACATATATTGTTTCCTTATATATCTGTCAGACATGACATCAGGACAAAGATCCTCTATTGTACTTTATTCCTAGTTTTAGTTAGTCAGGAAAATTCTTTACCTGCTATTTGTTCCTACTTGTTGATCTGTGTTTTGAGGAGAAAAACTCGATAGACCTACTTTGTCTTTAGTCGTACTCCTAAATGATTTTACAGGTGCACACGATAACTACACCTGGCAGGTATATTGCCATAACGACAAGAAAATCACAACAACAGAAGCTCGACGCCAGGTTTCAACTGACAACGACATCATCTACTTCCCGCCGAAGAACTTTCTAGTGACGAGAGTTGAGATAGTCGTTCCGTCAAAAAGTGAATTGAAACTTTGTGAAGTGAATATAATGGGAGGTAAGAACTGGAGGAGTTTTCATCTCTTTTTTGTGTTTTTGTTTTAAACTGATTTAAGCAGAATGTTTCTGCCTGCATCAGTTTATGGCGCGTGTCTTTCTTTAAACAAAGGATTTATCAGTTAAAATAAAAAAATGTAGTTGACTCCCAGAGTCCAGTAGTCCGCATGATTTCACGCTGAATACAACTATGTGAGCTTTTCTTCTTTAAACTTAAACCTGTTTGGTTGGTTTGGGGTCATGATCAGGTCGTAACATAGCTCTGAAGAAAAAGGCTACTCAAGGAGAAAACTTCAACGAAAGTTCTGGAGCAGAGAAGGCTGTGGATGACGAAGGCAAGCGGTATTCCCAAGACCAGTGCGCCATCGCGAAAGCAGGAACTATCCCTGGTCAACCTCTGACCTCCTGGTGGAAAGTAGTTCTGGGTCAGAATGTCCTCGCTTGGCAAGTGGAAGCTCACACATGTCATGAATGTATGTCAAGCACACGCCCTGCATTTAGCTAATGGCTGTAATCCTCAGTTAAAGAGGACATTTTATTTTAATTCCGTGTTTTTGATTGTTTTCTTGTGATATTCGTCGTTAATATGTTAACGCACTTTGTTAATTTTTAAGTCTTTTTATTAGCATACTTTGAGTAGTTTAATTTACATATAATGGCAAACACTTCTACATTCAGACTAGTAACATCTGTCTGGAGTTATTATGTTTTCACTCAAGGTACTAATGTTGGCCTGAACATGAGGTTGAGCAATGGTTCACTCGTGGATCTGAAGTACGAGGTTCCACGCCGGGTGATGATCATCTCTAGAAGTGAGGAACCTCTACAGGCCACAGAGCTACAAGTCACCAAGAAGGAGGACAGACTCACGCTGTGTGAAGTCCGGGTATTCGGAGGTAAGTTTTACACCCGACAAAATGCGACGATGGAGACAGTTTAAAATATTCACTTCAGTATTAACAGAAAATAGTCCAGAGGGTTCTATAGTTCAGTATAAGAGCAAAGTGCCGATCATTACTAAATATTTACAGGCAGTTGTATATAGTTAAGGGAGACTACTCACACACTATTTTGCAAGGGACTCACCTGCAATTTTTTTTTAATGTTCGCCAGTTATTTACAAAATGCTGAGCTGTCTTCGTGTGCATACACCTGATGTATTTAAAATGTTTGGAAGTAATTTTCCTGCAATAGTAGTTAGGGAAGCAGTTATACTTTGCAATGTATGTTTCTTAAAGTTCAGTTTCATAAATATTTCCTGTTGTCCTTACCAAAGAGCAAATTTTATCAGTTTTGTTCAAGTATAAAAAGACAATTCTACACTAAATCATTGTATGCGACAGATAAGGAATCGGTGTGTATTTGTAGAGAGGCACTCAAATGTATTACTGGTAATATACTCTCCTACATGGCTTTAGAGATGAGTGAACTGACAGTCACACAAAAGTTTATTTTTGTCTTGTCGAGATTGTTTGGACGGGTATTTCGGGTGGCTGTGTGACCATCGCTGTAACTGCAGCAGTCCGGAGGAGGTGTGTGACAAGGTGTGGGGAACCTGTCGGCGGCCTCGCTGTGAGATCGGGTGGCAAGGACCCCGCTGTCAGCAAGGTGAGTGAGTGAGGGAGTAAGCTAGCTAACTGGTCACCCCATCCAATTGTGAAGACTGGCTTCAATTGTGAAGTCCTGTGTTCAAATCTTCTCTTGGGCATACTCTTTCTACCCTCCGCCACCACGATTGCTGTTTGAATGTGTAAATGCATGAGTGAGTATTTTTCTTTTCTTGTATTTCTTTCATATTACGAGAGAGAAATAAATATTAATTCATCACCGAGTCATTTATTTTGCCCTTAGCCTGCCCTCGAGGATTTTATGGATTCCAATGTAGTGATAAGTGCAGCGATAACTGTGTCGATGGCAACTGCCTTCACACTGACGGCAGCTGTAGTTGTAAGCCTGGCTGGGAAGGTTACAGGTGTCATCACAGTCAGTATGCTTTCATGATTTTTTAATATTTCATAAAATTGTTTTGATTTAAACGATTAATTTTTTACACGCTTACCTAAAGTTACCTGTTAGTTCTAATGTTTCTCCCCTCTCGTCCGTGTTTACCTTTGTCAAACATTTCATATTTTACAGGGTTTTTGTTCTAAATGCTGTTATATCATGATATAGAAGGGAAATATAATATGAGAACATTGGGGAGTGGATACTATATATGAATGTAATTGTTTTTGTGTGATATAAGAAACCCCAGGTCAGTGTTAAACAACTAAGGAGCGTTTATCGAATATCGAATAACTCACAGTCAATGATTCCATTTCTCCAAATCTGAGTAGCTACACCCTTTCCGTTCTTGCGGTACACTCCTACAAACCACCATCAGCGATAGAGAGAGAGAGAGGTTAACAATAGAGACGTCATGGTTGTATTAGTTTAAACTTTGAAGTAAATATGAGACTGAGAACAGTGTAGAAACATGGATGTTGTGTTCTCTGGTGACTGAAATCTTAACTTGATGTCAGGTGTGGTTACATGGTAGTGATGGCTACATTTGATCAATTTACCGTGACCCTAACACATTTTGCTAAAGGTTCCAGGTGTCTCAGGGTTCGGCAGTTACCTAAACAGAATAATATTTGGACACCAAAGGAGAATGGTCACTTGAACTATTATTACTTGTTCAGAACTTTACTAAACATCTACAACTTTGTATTGTTCAGCCTGTTATCCAGGTTCGTTTGGAGCACGATGTCGCGAGAGGTGTAGTCCCAACTGTGCTGAAGGACATTGTAATCACCTGGATGGAGGGTGTAGCAAGGGGTGTAAGCCAGGATGGAAAGGAGAAATGTGTCAGCACAGTTAGTATTCACCTGTTGTTATTTTTCTTATGACACCTTGGTGTTGTGGACATCACGAGTTGTGCTAGTAGGGGAAGGGAACTACTTATGTATTTATGGACTGAGTAGATATTTTCACCATTTCTGTAGCCAAAGTTCTCAAAACAATAAAGTCTTTGTCTACAGATTTTCTATGAAACATTATATGTTATATTGCTGTAGTATGGTATCTGTCGTGGATAATCCATTATCAGCCCATTCATTACCCGCAGAATGTGAGGTAACCTCCGGCACCAGCTGCACCCAGTGCCAAGGCAAGTGTCTTGACAACGTGTGCCACTCGGAGACAGGGGAATGTACTCATGGGTGTCAGCCAGGGTGGCGGGGACTGCACTGTGTGGAGCGTAAGTAAATATTTACTGTACACTTTACATGAGTAAAACATTTATATTTCCTGACACTTTAGGTGAGTAGAACGATAAGATTTACTGTACACTACACTTTTCTACAAGAGACTACTAGTACTAGGACACCACTTTTATCACCTATGTTGTAAAATTCTTTTTTCACAAAAAAAACCCAGTTCATAATAAAAGATTTCAACTTATCTACACGTCTTAGTATTAAAAATCTTCTTGTCTTGCTGTGATAACAATAGCTAAACACTTTTCTGTTCGAATCTACTTGGTCATCCAAGTAAGCAAAATATGAGATCTTGGACTGAACTGGAACTAGTTAACAGAAACATTGAAGACCTAGTGAAAAAAAAAAGCTTACCTCAACTGTAACAATTTTTTTTCGTTAAAAATGGTGTTGGACTAAATTTAAATTTGTAGCAAAATCTCCTAATAAGATTAGCTAAATTTCACCACCATCAGGTCTTAACTCAAAGGGGTTGTAGAAGGGAGCTTTCTTTCCAGGAACTGTGACTTCAAACATCTTTAAATTTAAGTTCATTTGTTTGAATGCTCAAATAAAGCTCTTAGAAAAAGTATAATAATATGTTTCTTATGATTGCCTCTGCCATGCTTAATCTGTCATTGTTGCCATTGACTAAAGATTTATAGGGGAGCTGTCCAAATAAAAGCAATATACGTCTACCGTCATAGACCAAGACGCTTTTACAAAATGGACCATTAATATTTCTGCACGTGACTTCTGCAACAATGAGCAAATAAGTGCAAATAGTTGGTCACGTGAATTACAAGAACAACCTTGCGACTTCTAACAAAAAATTGTTTGGCCATCTTGATCTCATGCCTCATCAAGGCTAAATTAGAAATTCAGACTTGTGGATTGCGACATCGCGTGTGGGCACTCTTGTTGACAGTTTTCAAAGAAACAAATCTTTGGTCTGTCATCAGCATTGCTTTAAGTATCATCTTTATATTGTTGCAACGTTTCGAAGCAGCCACCGACTATTTTTAGCACAGTGGATAGTGCGCGTGCGCTGGAGTTTTGCCCTTCCGCCAGTTAGACACCGGTTTTGTACTGGATCCGCGTTGCAAAGACTTTATAAAGCAAGAAAGTCGGTAAGTGATCTCGTTGTTTACTTTATGGAATTTTTTTTAAATAAAATTACTTCTCCTATGTAACACTGACTCGAACAAAACCTGTTTGTAAATAGCTATGACTTGCTTTAAATAGCACTTCAGTTTTCATTTCTGACCATCTCACTATCTCCTCCTCCTCCTCCTCCTCCTCTTCCTCTTGCTCCTCCTCCTCTTCTTATCATCGTCATCGTCAATTTCTTACTCAGAGACTGGATGCACTTTATGTTATCAAGATATATCTCTCTGCGTGTTCGCGTGCGTGTGTATGTGTGAAAGACTAGTCTTATTGCTTGTGTGTGTGTTCTCGCGCAATTTGTGAAGTGTGTCTCGTCAGGAAAGAAGAGATTTCTTATTAAAACAATAGTCACAAAGATGTACAAACAAGGAAGTTTTCTAACAAGTCATGTTTTATGAAACAGGGAAATGAATATATTTCTGATTTTTTAAATATTAAATTACTCATTATAAACACACAAGGAAGACTGAACTGTACGTTAATCTGCGCACGTGACTTTCCACCTCAAGCGCGAGCGGACTTGCAGACACATGATCGTCCGTAAGTGCATTCTCTTATGGGAAACTTATTCTTCTCTCCATCTTTCTGATTTTGTTCTTATTATTCATATTGGTCAATCATTGTAGTTTTTAAACTTACTAGCACACTTTGTCCAAAATCTTCTGTGAATGGTTTGCCTTGCATGGCTACTTCCACTGGTTTCGAAAAGTGGAATGAAAAACTACCATGAAAATTGACATTTTATACATCTTTTACATTCTTCTCTTAAGTTTTGGTTATTCGTATAGTTTTTATTTAATATACATCTTTAATTTAACGGTGTTTTTATTTTCTAATGTTGTCCTTTTTTCTTGATTGTTATAAATTTTCGTCATTTCTCTCCGATCCCTTAGCAATTTTCTGAAATCAGCTTCCATAAAAGTGTTGCGGGTGATTCATTTGATATCCAGCAGGTGTTCAAGGTAGATTCATGTTAGCTGGTGTTCAATGTCGATGCTTTTAATATATTTTCTTTTCTTAGTTTCCTTTCTCCTTTGGTGTGAGAAAATAGTCTGCCAGTCAGTCAATCAGCAAAAACATCGAAGTAACAAACGCAACTTTGTAGGATATGAGTGCAGCGAGAGAGAGAAAGTGTGTGTGAGTTGGATATGTGAGAGAGAGAGAGAGTCTGAAAAATATTGATGGTTAAAAAAAATTCACATCACTTTCCAGCAAGTAAGAACAAGAATGTCTGCCAAAAGTGTGTTGTTTCTTCTCTCCATCCCCATAGAATGTTTCAATAAAAATCGGCAAAGTGATAAGTAATATTATTTTTACGACACCTGATGTGTACTAAACACAGAACAGTAATGACTAATATAGCAGAATTCCCTTTAGTCAGTTTAGTGTTAAGGGAATGGGATGAGATCGTCTATATTCAGTCAGATTTTACTTTTAATCCTCGTCCCTACCCCTCTTCTTTCTTTCTCTTTCAATACCTCGCTTCGCATCTTTCAACAAATCGTTCTTTTTTCAAACTGTCAAGGGATAAGTTTCTTGCTTGGTTTATAAATGAATGTACACCCATGTTAAGTGATTTTGCACATTAGGAAAAGGACTGGTATAGACTTTAAGTTGACGAAACAGGAGGGGAAAGCGAAGTAAACTGTGAAAGAGAATGGGACATCAGACTTCACAACTTATGACCAACAAACCTCACAAATGTGACGAAAAAGAGACCAAATTTGGAGAGACTACTGAACTGTTTAGCCGGTAAAACGGGGAAAACAACCTTCCGTGAGAGTGAACGACAAGGTAATAGAAACTGGAAGGCGTTTCTCGTTAGAACGAGACAATGGATAACTGATAGAGGAAGGATAAAGACCTCGTTGATGATACTCCTTCACTCCAAGGCGAGGGCTGATGACTGGACAAAGTGAGGTTTTGAACGCAGGACATCTCATAGAACCCAGGGCTGCACACTTTCCCACATTTCTGTTTGGACGAACCTTCCAAGTTGTTTGATATCTGATGATAGATGCAAGGTAAGACATTTTGAACAGGAGATGCAAATGCGAGATCCAGTTGTAGATAAAGTAAAAATAAAGCACAAAGACAAGGTTAGTTTAATTACCTGAAATGTATTGCATTCTTTATTATAAGTAGAAAGGGGTGGGGATGTACTTCTCTACAAGTTATTTAATGGCAACAAGCCGTTTGCTTTGTGTGTTCCTCGGGGTGTAAAAGGTTAACTACCACTGGTTATTTTAATTTCGCATCAAAACTGAAACAATTCATTGTATGAAAAAAGTATATAACGGACAGAAAAACTTCCTGCCCGGCCCTCGACATGTAAACACTGTATTAAAACACTGATATGGAAGTAACTAGTAACTATCACATTTGTAAGAACAGGATGCATATAGTCGTGCTATTTAGTGCTTTTTTTTAAATTTAAATATTAATAATTCTAGAATTTTAAGTATCATTTCAAATTATTGATGTGGAAAATTGTAAAATGAAAACCTCTGGGACCATAATCATAAAGTAACATAACATACAGGTTAGCTGTAAATAAGAAATTACCTAAAGGTGAGTTGTGAGACGGAGGCATTGCAGGGTCTTTGAATTAAGAAACATGTGCAGGTCTGTAAAATCTTCTAGAGGTTCCCATCTTGTGTACGAAAGACCATTAAATGTTCTCTGCTCCTACACTCACTGAGGTATGAGAATTTTATTTCCCTGTACAAGGAATATTTTAGTGCAAGGAGAGCAGGAATACAGTAAGCCTCTGGCAGACTATTTTACTCACCATTAAACTGTTAAAATACTGTTTTCGTTTTTTCGTTTTAAATTGTAATATCGGGGTTTCTATGCATCAGGAAATGCGTTGGAAAAGCCTTTATGTTCAGTCATCAGCAGTCTTGTTAGTGCAGCTAATTACAAGTTCTCTCGGACAGCAGCTGAATGAGTCGCCCCTCAAAACACCTGAACAAGGTACACATCAGAAGGACTTATATTTAAGCAAAAGTTAAAATTATCGTTTCTTTATATGAAGGATTGTTCAAGGATGTCTTTATCGAAGTATTAACAGTTAAAAGTTAGATAATAGGACTCCCGCCATGTAAGTATCATACATATTCGACAATTTCTTTCTCCATAGAGAAATGTTCGAAGCTTGGATGGTTCGGTCCACATTGTGTCTACAAGTGTCACTGCAACTCATCCTGTGATCCGTCTCTTGGAACATGCGATTCATGTGAAGATGGTTATGCTGGTACAGCCTGCCAGTATGGTAAGTACGTGAAAAATGTTAACTCCAGTATTGTAGGTGTAGTATGCTAATATTAGTATGGTAAGTGATATGTGTTAACACCAGTGGTAAATATGTGGAATATGTTAACACTAGTATGGTAAATACGTGAAGTATTTTAAAGTATTTTTCCCTTTGTCTTCTTTCGGGCACACACCTCGTTCCCAAGACCCTGTCCTCTCTTCTCTCTTGAGAGCCTCAAGAAAATTCTTTCAACATATGAGCTTAGACGATGGAGACAGCAAGCTCTCGCTATGATGCGTTGAACTTTCACATTGTTGGAACAATATCTGTATTATAATGTATCGTCAGCAACGACTTCTCCACGTGAATAACGAGAGCTAGCATCACATTCAAAAGGATAAGCAGATGATGCATTTTTGTTCAATGATTGAAAACAAATGAAATGATAATACTTTTTTTTCAGCCAACCTTGCCTTCCGTAGGACGACCATCTTGCAGTCCGGTTGTTCAAGTGTCCAGAACAGTTCAGATGCTGTGGATGGCGAAGAGGAAACATGTTTAACAGCGAGGAGAACAGACTCAGGCAGCTGTACTTTGTCTGTAATTCTCACTACAGCAACCTTTGTGACCCAGGTCATTGTGAAAACTCCAGTAGGTATGTATGTTATATGTCTTAGTTATTATGCTTCGAAATATACATAAAGATCAATCTGTCTACTTTAAATGAGAACTGGACATGAACATGAAATAAAAATGCCACATAAAATAGCTACAAAAACCAAACTTTTTAAATAACTTTTAAGTACTGAAGTTATGCATAAATGCACATGGTGTCGATCGCAAAACGAGTGACACAAAGGAATAATAGTATAATATACTACAAGTATAATATAATGTAGTATATCATACTACAAGTATAGTAATCTTCGACATGTGATGATTTGAAATTGAAATTTGAATTGTTTGATGGCTGATCTTATGCTTCCTATACTATTTGGAGAATTCAAATGGGACATAACAGTGACACGTTGATCACATGGCAGGTACAGCAGACAATAACACCGTGCAGGTTGTTTTCCACAACAACGAGACCAGCATGACAATAAAAGCCCAAAGTCGTGGTTCAGGCAACAACACTGAAATCTCCTTCTTTCCGCCTGACAACATCTTGGTGACGAGAGTAGATGTGGTCTCTGCTTGGGAGAAGGAATTAAAACTTTGTGAGTTGAACGTACTTGGAGGTAGGAATTGCATTTGACAATGTTTCTTACTTAGAAATTATGTAAAAAAAAAACAATAACTGAACTTTGGGTGACTTTTTAATCTTGTTTTGATTTTTAAAAAAATCTTTTTTTTTTCAAAATACAAATGAAAGTTTAATTATAAACTCCATTCATTCAAAGTTTTCCTGGAACAACACAAACTTGCATTTCTTTTTTCCACGTTTGAACTAGTCAGTAATTAGTAAAGCAATGTCTCATTGTGCTTTTATACATTTTACTTTTTTCCTTGTCCTTCCTTTTCTTCTTAGTCAGACTGCCTCACCAAACATCACTGACGACATAAATTGTAGTTTGTTTGGCCTACAGACAGCAACAGTATAACTACATTTAGTCTTTAAAACTCTGTTTCTGACGGTTGAGCAGATAACAATCAAATAATGAAATTTAACTGTTTGATCAGGTCGTAACATGGCTTTAAAGAAAAATGCCAGCCAGAGCGGAGAAACATCTGGCGAGACATATGGAGCAGAGAAAGCAGTGGATGATGAAGGCAAACGACATTACAAAGACCAGTGCGCCATCGCGAAAACAAAAACTGGTCAACCTCTGACCTCCTGGTGGCGAGTGGATGTAGGTCGGAATGTCTTTGCTTGGCAAGTGGAGATTCACACACTCCCTGAAAGTGAGCAGCTATACTCATTTGTTATCCTTTTTAACACCAGGCCAGTGTAAGTAATTGAGCTCCTGATTAACGTGGATGACTGATATGTGACCATGAAAAAAAAAATTTTCCCCGATCAACCTGATTATAGAACTTTATGCATATACCCTGTAAACCTATCTTAACCAGATTTTTTTGTGTTAAAAATTAAATATTAAATAATTTTTTTTTATTTACAAAGGTGTTGGCTTCAATGTGAGTATGAAGTTAAGCAACGGTTCATTTGCGCTTCTAAATAATGAAGCTCCTCGCACGGGAATCGTCATCACCAAAACTGACAGGTGTGTTCAGACAACGGAAATCACCATCAACAAAAGTGGAGATAATCTCACACTGTGTGAAGTCCGCGTACTTGGGGGTGAGTCTCTCGTCTTAGAAAAGGGACATAACAAACATGTAGTAAGGAATTATATCAGCACCATAACATCAGTATATCAATCAGAATTTGCATATATCTAACATTAACTCTGTTAGCTTTATAAAAAGTTCGGTAGAGACTCAAATGTTAGTAAATTGCCGTTGACTGTCATTTGCCTGAAACTTTGCTGATTGTGCTGATTGCATCCACCCGTTTGTTGGTTCTAGATTGTTTGAACGGGTATTTTGGGTGGTCATGTGAGCATCAGTGTCAGTGTCACGACTCTACAGAGGTGTGTGACAAAGTGTCGGGAGCCTGCTCGAGTTCTGGATGTCGCAGAGGCTGGTTTGGACCAGGATGTCAGGAAGGTGAGTGTGAAGGGAATAAACACCTTTGTGGTCACTGTGACAAATTCTTTCACCTTAATACAAGCGGTCAACAGAGCTCATCTTCGCTCACCCCTTCCCCCTTGAGAATTAATAATGAGAAGAGCTCAGTTCACACAGTTATTCCCTTCTGTTCTTTGTTTCTTGAGACAGAGTGCGCGCGCATGTGTATGTGTTTGGTAAGAGCATATACATAAGTGGGTTACGGTTCCTGAAACTATTTGTATTGTTGTTTTTTCTACTCCAGCATGCCCTCCAGGATACTACGGATTCCAATGTCACGAGAAGTGCAGCGATAACTGTGCAGATGAAAAATGTTTATATACGGATGGCAGCTGTAGCTGTAAGCCTGGGTGGGAAGGCGACAGGTGCAGTCAAAGTAAGTATCTGACATGGGAGTCATCCTTTAATAATTCACTTTCATTTATACAGAACGAGAAAAATATATTAATCTTCCATGCTTCTGCTTACTAATTTATCGTTTAGTTAAAACGTTTGATGTGTGAGCGCACTTGTTGATGTTGAAGAATTCCTTTCATACATATGGAAAATCTTTTGTTAATACACTTCTAGCAAAGCGCATGTATACTAAATTAACCCTTAGCTTCGCATTACTCTTTCACTGCTACGTCCTTTTTATTAACTTAATTAGCTTCACTCTATGGTGTGAAGTCGCATGATACAGATTGTAGCAGGATGGTCAGGTGGCGCGCAAGTGATCGAACACCGAAACACAGTTTTATGGAAAATGGTGGTTGAAGATTGTTAACGTGGCACTGACACTGTAAAGACGAAGACAAGCACGGCTTAAAAGCAGAAGATAAAAAGGTTGTTAGAACAGAATGTGTACTAGAGAGAAAAGTTTTCGTGTCCTCAATCCATAAAATCGAAATATGCTTGGAATGAAGATGGAGGTCGCCCCATCTAGCAGTTCACCACACTAGACAGAAACTATTAAAGAAGTGAAACAATAAAAATTTCGCCTACAGCATCCGGTGTTCCCAGGCGGTCACCCATCCAAGTACTAACCGGGCCCGACGTTGCTTAACTTCGGTGATCGGACGAGAACCGGTGTGGTCAACGTGGTATGGCCGTAGGCGAAGAATAATGGTTTAAAAATCCTTATCAAAGAAAATAATAATTTTTTTAAACAAAAAGCAGAAAAAAAATTAAACGATAGAATGCACAAACCAGTCCGTTGTGCCAAACCTCGTGTGAAAATAAGTCAATCACACTCAACACGTAGTTCCAGGTAGTGTATTTGATTTTCTTTGATTTTTCTGGCATGATTTTCGATCAAAGTCGTGTACCCTAACTCAAGACGGGGAAATCTAGATAGAAACTTTGTACAATATTTTATATAGCTTTATTTCAGTAAAAGAGACATGAAATAAAAAGTAAGATAAATATTTAACTTTAAGTGGAAAGCTCTCTTAATTTTCGTTGCCGCCGACACAAGAGTTAAGGAACTCCAGCAGTCATGGTGCTGACAGAAGCAAGGGAGGTAACCGTAATATTTTAATGGGGCCAAGATTGGAGTTGTCTAAACGCTTGTCGTTTTATTTAAATTTAATAATTGATAAGGATACTTTTTCAAAAGTATCAAATAAAATAAAAGAAATTATTAAATTTTATAATTTAATTGTCAGTAAGAAATTGCGTGTGCCGAATGAAAGAAACGATAAAAACATATATATAAATACAAGATTCCTTAGCTCACCACTAAATAGCCGACAAATAGTTTGGAGTGGCTGTGTCACACGACGTACGCAATCATATCTACTTGCTGTTGTCTAAAGTGTTAGAATTTCAAGAGCCTGGTTACTGTTCTTCATTATTCTAACATTATTAACAGCAATTACCATTTCCTGTGTTTTTAAACAAAGAAGTGTTCTTCATTTGCAATAATGAGGCAACACAAGTAAGCATCAGTATCATTCTGAAACCATTGGGAAAATGGATTTTAAAAAAATAATTAAATATTCATTTGGGAACCTTATATATAGGCCTATATATATATAATGGGCAAATGTCTATATTTTGGCAGGCCGAAAATAATAGAGGAAGACAGTTATGCTGCTTTCTGTGAAGAACAAAAGTATCAGGCAAAACTACTGTCTAAACTTCCCCGATCAAAAGTACGTCTTTCTCTGGGATTAACACTTACTTTTATCGTAAGAAATGTATGTACACGTGCACATGAAGTCTGAAAATTGACAAATATATACATACCAGCAAGTCAGGATATTCCTTGACTGGTACACCTGATTCACAGGGTTTAGTTGTGTGTGTCATCTGAATCGACATGATAACTAAAATGCTGGCGTTGTCGATATTGTGCCAATTGCTCACTTACATGATAAGCTGTACAGTAAACTGCTGCAGATAAGCGCGCGAACAACTTTCCGCAGAATCATATAGCCTTTGTCAACTTGACATCGCAATTGCAAATTACCGTAAGTTAGAAATACAAAATGACATTTTCAAACAGAAACCTGCACAGTTATGTAAAACGATTTTACTTGCTACTGTGATTTGCTCATATTGTGCAAATGAATTTTTTGCAACTCATTTACAACCGGGCCCAACGGTGATCGGACGAGAAGCGGTGTGTTCCACGTGGTATGGCCGTAGGCGAAGAATATAGGTTTAAAAATCCTTATCAAAGAAAATACTATACCTGACGGGAAACGAGTGCCGCATGTGAGTTCAGAAGATGTTCTGTAGAAGACATAAACAAATAACGCGATCAACAACAACAAAACAACGGATTTGAACAAAAAAACAAAAAAATTATACGATAGAATGCACAAACCAGTCCGTTGTGCCAAACCTTGTGTGAAAATAAGTCAATCACACTCAACACGTAGTTCCAGGAATAGTGTATTTGATTTTCTTTGATTTTTCTGGCATGATTTTCGATCAAAGTCGTGTACCCTAACTCAATACGGGGAAATCTAGATAGAAACTTTGTACAATATTTTATATACCTTTATTTCTTAAAGTAAAAAAGACCATGAAATAAAAAGTAAGATAAATATTTAACTTTCAGTGGAAAGCTCCCTTAATTTTCGCTCCCGCCGTCACAAGAGTTAAGGAACTCCAGCAGCCATGGTATTGACAGAGGCAAGGGAGGTAACCGTAATGGGGCCAAGATTGGAACTGTCTAGCCGCATGTCGTTTTATTTAAATTTAATAATTGCTAAGGATACTTTTTCAAAAGTATCAAATAAAATAAAAGAAATTATTAAATCTTATAATTTAATTGTCAGTAAGAACTTGCATGTGCTGAATAAAAGAAACGGTGAAAACAAATATATAAATACAAGATTCCTTAGCTCACCACTGAATAGCCGACAAATAGTTTGGAGTGGGTGTGTCACACGACGTACGCTATCATATCTACTTGCTGTTGTCTAAAGTGTTAGAATTTCAAGAGCCTGGTTACTGTTCTTCAATATTCTAACATTATTTACAGCAATTACCATTTCCTGTGTTTTTAAACGAAGAAGTGTTCTTCATTTGCAACAATGAGGCAACACAATAAAGCATCAGTATCATTCTGAAACCATTGGAAAATGGATTTAAAAAAAAAAAATTCAATCTTCATTTGGGAACCTTATATATAGGCCGATATATATAATGGGCAAATGTATATATTTTGGCAGGCCGAAAATAATAGAGGAAGACAGTTATGCTGCTTTCTGTGAAGAACAAAAGTATAAGGCAAAACTACTGTCTAAACTTCCCCGATCAAAAGTACATCTTTCTCTGGGATTAACACGTACTTTTATCGTAAGAAATGTATGTACACGTGCACATGAAGTCTGAAAATTGACAAATATATACATACCAGCAAGTCAGGATATTCCTTGATTGGTACACCTGATTCACAGGGTTTAGTTGTGTGTGTGTGTCATCTGAATAGACATGATAACTAAAATGCTGGCGTTGTCGATATTGTGCCAATTGCTCACTTAAATGATAAGCTGTACAGTAAACTGCTGCAGATAAGCGCGAAAACAACTTTCCGCAGAATCATATAACCCTTGTCAACTTGACATCGCAATTGCAAATTACCGTAAGTTAGAAATACAAAATGACATTTTCAAACAGAAACCTGCACAGTTATGTAAAACGATTTTACTTGCTACTGTGATTTGCTCGTATTGTGCAAATGAATATTTTGCAACTCATTTACAACCGGGCCCGACGGTGATCGGACGAGAAGCGGTGTGTTCCACGTGGTATGGCCGTAGGCGAAGAATATATAGGTTTAAAAATCCTTATCAAAGAAAATACTATACCTGACGGGAAACGAGTGCCCCATGTGCCTTCAGAAGATGTTCTGTAGAAGACATAAACAAATAACGCGATCAACAACAACAAAACAACGGATTTGAACAAAAAGCAGAAAAAAATTAAACGATAGAATGCACAAACCAGTCCGTTGTGTCATACTTCGTGTGAAAATAAGTCACACTCAACACGCAGTTCCAGGAATAGTGTATTTGATTTTCTTTGATTTTTCTGGCATGATTTTCGATCAAAGTCATCTACCCTAACTCAATACGGGGAAATCTGGATAGAAACTTTGTACAATATTTTATATACCTTTATTTCAGTGAAAAAGACCATGAAATAAAAAGAGTTAAGGAACTCCAGCAGTCATGGTGCTGACAGAAGCAAGGGAGGTAACCGTAATGTACCCTAACTCAATACGGGGAAATCTAGATAGAAACTTTGTACAATATTTTATATACCTTTATTTCTTAAAGTAAAAAAAGACCATGAAATAAAAAGTCAGATAAATATTTAACTTTAAGTGGAAAGCTCCCTTAATTTTCGTTGCCGCCGACACAAGAGTTAAGGAACTCCAGCAGTCATGGTGCTGACAGAAGCAAGGGAGGTAACCGTAATGGGGCCAAGATTGGAGCTGTCTAACCGCTTGTCGTTTTATTTAAATTTAATAACTGATAAGGATACTTTTTCAAAAGTATCAAATAAAATAAAAGAAATTATTAAATTTTATAATTAAATTATCAGCAAGAAATTGCATGTGCTGAATAAAAGAAACAATAAAAACATATATATAAATACAAGATTCCTTAGCACACCACTGAATAGCCGACAAATAGTTTGGAGTGGGAAATTGATTTCTTTGAATAAAATTAAATTAAATGGGAACCTTATAGAAAGGCCTGTATATAATGGGCAAATGTATATATTTTTGCAGGCCGAAGATAATAGAGGAAGACAGCTATGCTGTTTTCTGTGAAGAACAAAAGTAAAAGGCAAAACTACTGTCTAAACTTCGGGCCGGGTTGACCCCTGCGATCACCCCAAATGTGGGTGACTCGAGTGCGTAATTATGCGTAAGGGGGACTGCGTGCGCGCTATCCCCTGCTAAAACAATGCAATGTCTGTAGCGAAAGGGTTGAATCGTAAAGTTGTGTAGCTAGGGAATAGCTTTACTCTACATTACAAAAGAAACTCATAAAGTGAATGCCATTGTGTACTATTTCTCATCCATTAAATTATCACTAGGTTTGTTGTGTAGTCACCGGCCTGCTAAAAGTAAACTGGGTCCAACCCTGGGCTAGAGAGTATATTTTTTGTGTCACCTATATCTGAAGTCGAGGTGTACTTGCAAATGAAGATGTGGATTGTTTTCCGATGTAAAAATTCAGCAGCATAAAGAAAAAACTGTAAATAACCAAAATGCTGCCTACAGCACCCGGTGTTCCCAGGCGGTCACCCATCCAAGTACTAACCGGGCCCGACGTTGCTTAACTTCGGTGATCGGACGAGAACCGGTGTGTTCAACGTGGTATGGCCGTAGGCGATGACTGATTCTTAAAAAGCTTTTTTTTTAAATAAAAAATACTCTACTGTGTGCCTACGTCGCTCCTTCTTGCAGACACAATGGCTTCGAGTTCATTGCGCTCGACATGAACTCATTGTAGTGAATGGGAAGCTCGCCTTATTTGCTCCTCTTACCTCCTGTTTTCAATGAGGCGCGGTCGTTTTCAGTTGGAACATGGACTGCAGGACCACCGACAGCAAGCACGGGACCCGGGGTAGACGATCTCTCCAGGTTCCTTGTAATTGTAATCGTAACTGATTTCGCGGACAATGACAATGACAATTGTTCATTTATGTGAGGTATGACGGACGAGCATTTGACCGCAGTTCTACGAATTGTCACATCGGAAACTCGACCAGATTTTGAAAGCCTCGTGAGCAAATTCAAACGGCTTCAGTAATTTAACTTCAGTAAGTGAACACCATTACGTCTGCATTGTCTCATCTCGTTTTAATAAGGTTTTCTGTAAGTTCACTTTCTTTTTGTATTTAATTATGCGACCGGCCCTATTATATAGATGTTAGGATATATTAATTATTATCGCTAGTCCAGACAGGAGTGATAGTAGGTGGGAAAGTATTGTGTGTCCGTGAGCAACGGAAACAAGAGAGGGTTTACACTGATTTTAACATTACTTAAACAACAACAACAACAACAACAACAACAACAACAACAACAACAACAACAACAACAACAACAACAACAACAACAACAACAACGGGAGCAGCAGCAACAACAACAACTATTCAATGCAATCAACAGAAAAAAGTTTTACATTTAAATTACCATCTCTTCGTCTAGGATGTCAGGGGTCATTTGGCGTCGACTGCAAGCAAAGTTGTCCGTCCCAGTGTCTGAACACCACGTGCCATGCCGAGACCGGGGACTGTACTCTGGGCTGCATGCCTGGCTGGACAGACGGCAACTGTTCCAAGAGTAAGAGTCATCTTTGTAATACATTGTTAACTTTTATTTGTGTATTTTTAACTGTCAGAAATTTCAAATGCTCAAAGTAAAATAACCATTCCAAGGCAAACAGCTAAAAGAAGATGAACTATCGTCCTTAGTTATCTTTGTTTTCCCAGCTAAAACCTTTCTTATCTGATTTGATTTGAAAACTTGATAATACATATAAAAATGTCCAGTATATCTACATTACATTCTGTTTATCCCCGTTTCTGGAATTGATGTGTCTCGAAAAAAAGACGTTCATGTTTCTAATACTAAAGTTTACAAAATTTACATTTAATTTATACCAATCTCTGGTCATTGATTATTTGTTAATAAAAACACAAGTGATTACTCGGGCAAATATTCCCCCTTAATGTTTTCCTATTGTCAGCTTTTATATGTGAAAGGAACTATACTGCCTATGCCCAGACACAATCCGCTGTAATAAATATGCTATCAATCACAATGAACTTATTGTTGTCTCCAGAGTGTGATCAGGGTTTCTATGGCAACAAGTGTAGGTTGAAATGTAGCAGCAGTTGTCGTGATGGTATTTGTGACCCTGTGAACGGCACGTGCTTGAAAGGCTGCCTGTCTGGAACAACAGGAAATTCATGTGAGAAGCAACTCCACGAAGAAAAAGAAAAGAGGAATGTTCACGGTATGGTATACAAGATAAAGTTCTACTATACGAGTTAAAAAAATCCCTTTGAGCATTATCAAACTCATTATATAAACAACAGTACTGACAGTTAATAACAGACAGCACATGGAAGACAGTCATTGTAAATTATTTCTGAAAAAGAGTGCAAGGTATTTTTATAAGGTCCTAGTGCTTGAAAAACTGTCTGACAGTTGTTCGCAGTTAATGAGCAATGAGTCCGAATAGTTCAAAAGAGTAAGTAGAGCGAAGTTTGTGGTTCTATGGGCAACAAACAAGTAGATAATGTGATTAGTATTTCTATATGAAAATTCTTATCTCTCAAATTTCTTTGTTTTAAAATAGACCAGTATGTAACCATTGTCCTGTCAGTTGGCATCAGTTTTGTCACAGTCAGTATCATCATTATGACTGCACTGGTATACAGGCGAAGGTAATAAAATCATTCATTCAAAATGGCAGTTAATTATAGTGTGTGTGTGTGTGTGTGTGTTCCATGGGATTGTGAGCCATTCTACATCTCCTAGAACTTGTTGCTCAGTCTCCTATAATTCAACATGGTTGCGTTTCTACGGCAACAACCTGGTGCTGGCCACTCATACTTCAAACACTGCGTTCTGTTTCAGTTTACAAGTAACTCCTCTAGAACCTTACTTCATAGATGTAAGCAAAAGTCCATACACTCGTTGATACATGCATAGGACCATATATCTATACACACAATGTCGTTTATCCTAAAGTATACAATTTATTCTATATTTGTACGATATTTAATTTTTATTTCCAACCATTGAAATAAACCAGACAAAAAGGACGGCTGCAGCACCGACTGCTCGACTCATCTGACAGGTCCATGTCTTCTCGACTGTATGGAGCAGAAGTCCTTGGCATAACTCCACTAAGTGTCGACATGAGAGTGACCCGAGAGCAAGTAGACGCATCTTCAGGAATTAATATGAAACAGGAAATAATTAAGAGGTAAGAGGACTGACATACATATACAATAAATATAACTGCTCTGCGCGCGCGCACACGCACACACTGATGCTAAATGTGTGTTAATTCCAGATGTGCGACTTCTACCAATTCTCCTGCTTCGAAGAAAAAGGCAAAAGCAGCAGAAGAAATGAAAGGAAAATCCATCAAGCTCGGATCCGCCACAAAGTTCAACATCGCGTCTTCTTGTGACAGAGGAAGCTGTGGTTAGCTTAACATATTCTGCATTTCTGTAGTTGGTACACTTGGACCTGCGTATGCCCAAAGTTAACATATTGTCAGCATACTTTAAGCGTTCTCTTTCCTCTAGAATAAAAGGTGTTTGCAGCGCAGACATCTTCATCTCTTGTTTTTGAAGGGAAAATTATTTGAGGCATCTACGATTGTCTTCTTGCAGGGACTTCATCGTTGTCTTCAAACTACAGCGAAGTGGGCGAGAAGTCTCTCCACAGAAATGCAGTGCCGGTGGTCGAGTTTGCAGCCAAAGTTAAACACTGGCTGACAGAGCCTCGTCTCTTTGCCGAGGAGAGGTCGGTAGGTGTCGCTCCACAGGTCCCATAATTTCTACTGTATTGTCTCTGCTAAAAAAAACGTAAAACATTTCTTGCCCTCAGTCAGAAGAGTATTTCCGTAATTAGCTCTATGCTCATTGGTAGAGACTCTTTAAGACGAGTTGTTTTTGGTTTGTCTAGCATCTACCAGACGGCAAAGTCGCGGAGTGGAAGACCGCTTTAATCCCGGAGAATATCCGCAAAAGTCGCTACCGTGACATCTACCCTTGTAAGTTGTCCACTCTACTGGTCTTTCATTACACAACATGTCAGCTGTACATCCTTCCCAACCCAAGAGTTATAAAAAGCTGTCATGCTCCCTCAGGTCTTTTCGTCATCCTTTTTTTTCATTCCAGATGACCACTCCCGCGTTGTGCTCAACCAGCTTTCCGGAAGTCCTCACAGCGACTTCTACAACGCCAGCTACATCGACGTAAGTCCTCGTAGACTTGGCAGTCTGACATAAATTTTTACTATGCAAAATCTGAATGTATTTTAGAATTCAATAAATAAGCAAACACGCACTGAACCTTTTAATTTTTAAGTCAAATAAAATGGATTAATTTAAGGTCACATAAGAGGATTAACAGACGGTCAAACAGTTTTCATCAAAATCGTCTTCCATTTTCCAGGGCTACAATACACAACACCAATACATCGCGGCTCAAGGTAATAATTTTTTTTTCATATTTTTAAGTGCAAGGATGTTGATGGGAAGCTGACTCCTAGTATTCACTTGAGGACTTTATACCGAAGTCGGAGGCTACAGTACAATTTGTTTATGATGATGCTTAAGTAAGAGGACGTAAATGAAGATGGCCGTTCTTCATTAGTCTGATTCCGAGATCTCAGGATCTCGTTTCCTATCGTTTTCTTGTGTCCCCCATGAACCAGCTTGAATAATAAGAGTATTTCGATGTGTTTGTACGATATCAGATATTACAAACCTAATCATCGACTTAGCTGCCTTACGAACACCAGTTGTAAAACACTCTTTTTAAAAAAAAAATAAAGATTGATACAACTATAAGTAAAAATGTGGAATACTTGATCCTACTCTTCTTATTTAATTTTTTTATCTGTTGACTAGGCCCCATGGAGAAGACAACAGACGATTTCTTAAGAATGGTGTGGGATGTCAAATGCTCATGCATCGTGATGCTGACGAACACAGTGGAGATGGGTCGGGTGAGCGCACAGCCTAGCGCTTTTACCTGATGGAGAGAGCAAATAATAAAAAAACAAGAAAATAAGAAAATAATAAGATTAAAAAAGAAAATTTTGATTTTAAAGAAACCATAATTATTTTTTTCGTCTTTGCTGTGTTAATGCCTAAAATATTCGTACAATTTCTGTTAAACTTTGTATCATAAACTTTCTAAGTTTATAATAATTAAGAGTATTTATAAAGCACCTGTTCTACAGGTTTGAAATTTTTTTATCATTCACGTTTTGTCATGAATCATTCAGGTCAAATGTCATCAGTACTGGCCAGCAGATGGCGCCTCCATGTCTACTGAAAACATCACCCTGTCCCTCCTTAACACCACCACTTTCGCGGACTTCTGCGTCCGAGACCTCATTCTGGAAAGGGTAAGCCATCCATGCTTCCTTACCACATGACCTGACCTTGCTTACTCAACCAGTGTGTCCTCCATCCTGGCTTGAGGGTCATTTATTGTAGTAATTCACTTACAGACAGACTGTTTCTATACTTCAGCTACTTTTTTTCCTTTTTGACTGAAAAGGATTAATTTGAATAAATCCATCAGCCCTAGTAACTGGCTATCTTAGTGCAAAGATAATAAATTCAGAATACTTATAATATGTTCAATAATGACAAAAAGTACCTGTAATTATGCTTTTTTGCCTCAGAATGGAGAGACCAGGAGAGTCAAGATGTTTCATTACACTGCATGGCCAGATAATTCCGCGCCAGTCTCCCCCTGGTCCGTACTGAGCTTCCGCAACAAAGTTCACCAGGACATGACCCCAAACGGACCGGTCGTTGTACACTGCAGGTGTGTTGGCTTGTGTCTCCTTTTATGCAAGCTTGTTTCTTAGAGGAAATCTGCAAAACTGATTGTTATATCCATGTAAACAATATGCGTATAGATACAGACTCGGCGTAACAACAATTTCAATGAGAGCTTTCATTTCCTTTCATTTACACTTCTTTTAAATAAGGCTTATTGTTTATTTTGTGTGTGTGTGTGTGTGTGTGTGTGTGTGTGTGTGTGTGTGTGTGTGTGTGTGTGTGTGTGTGTGTGTGTGTGTGTGTGTGTGTGTGTGTGTGTGTGTGTGTGTGTGTGAGTTTCCTATATTCACAGTGCTGGTATCGGTCGGACCGGGACCTTCCTGGCCATCGACATCCTGTTGTCACGCGCCGCGCAGGACCAGATGGTGGACGTCTTTGCGTGTGTGTGGACCCTGCGGCAGCAGCGCATCAGCATGGTGCAAACTCTGGTGGGTCACGTGCTCAGAGAGTCCGCAAATAGTCTATTCTTTCCAGATATTTTACTTGGTAGTTAGTTGGTTGGTAGGTTGGTTGGTTCATTTGTTTTCTCTCTAGTTCCTTTCTCTTCTTTTTTTTTTTTGAGTCAATCTGTCTCTTATTGTCGCATGTTATGTAATTCCTTATTCATGTCCAATATCTCTCACAGACCCAGTATACATTTATCTATGAGGCGATCGCAGCAGCATTAGTGACATCAGCACCAGAACCCGTGGATGAGTTTCGTCTGTCACGCTGGCTTGGAGAAGAAGACGGAAGCAGTCACATTTGCAACGAATATCAGGTGAGGAATTTAGTTCTCCCGACATCAACCAACAGACGCTAAATACAGTACAGAATGGAAAAGGTTTCCTTAATTGTGGTCTCTCGCTTTCCAAACTTCTGCCAAGCAGAATAAAGATGAAGAAAATATGGTTGTAACAAAGATGTCGATGATGATGACTATGACTACGACGACGATGATGATGATGAAGAATGTCTTCCGCACACTATGCAGTGACTTTCAAAAGCAACTTAAAATAAATCCAAATTTAACATATAAATATGTCCAAATTATTTAGCAAGAAAAACACTTAACCCACTAGTGATGCATATAAGCTTTGATGACATGTTGGTCTCAGAAAGTCTTCAGTTCCAGGAAAATCTCCCTCTCTCAGCCATGACTAAGATATTTTAAAATGTGTGTGCGTGCGTGCTTGATGTGGCTGTGCCAGATTACAAGATTTCTAAACTCAAGAAGGTCGATGGGTTTTTTAAAAAAAAATTTTTTTATTAATTTCTTGCAGAAATTGAAAAAGTTTCTAAAAGTTGCTGGCAAGGAATGTAATGCAACAGACAACAGCGACGAGTCGAAAGTGAAGTCGTCTTTATACGCAACATCAGATCGAGGTCAGGAATAATAATAATAATAATGATGATGATGATAATGATGATGATGATGATGATGATGATGATAATTTATTATTGTTGTTATTATTATTGTTGTTGTTATTTTGATTGACCATTCCTGTTGACAGATGGCGCCCAGTGTGTGTCGGTGTTTGATGTGGAGAAGTCCCTGGCATCAGTCTCTGTGGATGCCGTCTTCTTATCGGTAACTGATGAAAGCGACTATGACCACGTGATCGCCAACCTGAAGGATGATCACGTGATTTGTCGAGATTTATTATCCTCACGTGCTCTTGTGCTTTTCCTCTAGCCATTGTAACGCAGGAATCAAGCCATTCCTTCTTTCTCTCTCATTTTTTAAAGTCATTTGCTAATTTTATTTTTCTCTTTTTTCGCCTTTATTTCTTTCCCGACAGTAGTTTTGATAGTATTACAATTAATGACGATGATTATGTTTCTTTAGTTTCTCAATGATTTAATTTCATATAACTTTATTATAAACGCCATAGGCGTGTTGGTTCAAAAGTCTCTCAGTGTATATTTCAGCAGAAATATTGAAGAAATTTAAAATTTAAAATTGAGGGTAAATTCTTTTTCAGAGTTATCGGTACAACCGAGCTTTCATTCAAACGCACAGTCCTCGTGATTGCGACATTGTCCACTTTCTGTCGATGGTATGTCAGCATCACGTGACCACCATAGTTTCTTTGGACACCATAGCGGAAACCTCACAGGTACTGCTGCACTGACAAAACGGTTTTTGTTTATGTTTTGGTAGACAACACAATATACTCTAATTTTCTGCCTTTAAATTTACGTATGACACTTATAATATAACATCTTTATTTTCGGACCCAGCAGGACTCTGTCTACTGGCCAGAGGTAGAACAGTCGTCCGTGACCTTTGGCCCGTACCGCGTGGAGCTGCTGGGTGTCCGCACAGCGGAAGGAATTACTACGAGGTTCATGCGCATTCACCTGCCACAGCTGTACGACTTTATCACCGTCAGTACCACTCAGCTCTTTGCTCTTCGTCATATCTTCCACATTATGAACACAATGTTGCCTTCGACTGTCTAGATTATTTAAATAAATCAGAGCCAGCTCTACATTTCTGAGCATCATCAAAGAATACAAAATTTTGATGAACCGTTTTGGCAGTTAAAAAATGTTTGCGCCACAAAATGTTTCATGTGATATTCAGAACAACGTTTATATTCTTTGCATGTTATCAGTATAATTATCAAAGATGAGCGAATATTACTTCTGAACGTGTTGGTCAGGGGGAGAATAGTCAAGGGGAGGCCAAAGCTTGGCATGACGTCACACAACTGACTTCCTGTCTGTGGCCGGACTCTCTGCTGACGTCAGAGGCTGTGTCCACACTGCAGCTGCTGGTCAACGCCGCTCAGCCGGAACCAGAAAACCTGGTGTTGGTCCACTGCAAGTAAGTGTTGATGAAGTGTGGATGTACTGTAATACTTACACAACCGCGTCTACCAACAGCCACTGAGCACAGTCACGGTCAGCTGCACATCATTGAACTCGTGTTAAATTTAAATAATAATTCTTTTGATGACATTACATTTCCCGACATTGTTGTTAAATCCATTTCTGTCGTCTTCAATATGACTTGGTAACCTCCCTTGTCTTAGGGACGGACGTAGTCGCAGCGGCTTGTTCTGTGTTTTGTCCGTCGTCAGAGAGCGCATGCGCAGCAACAGTGACGTCGCAATTAGTTACGTCACAGCGCACCTGAGTGCTCCAGAAGGATGCATCGTTATAACCCAGGTATGAGAGTCAATGGTCAGTTTAAATATTGTTCTTTATTCATCGCAACATATTTCAAATAAAATCATCTGAAAATTACAAGAAGGCAACCGCTAGTGTTCACTGTACGAGATCAGTTATGTCATATCTACATCTGTGAACATATGCAGAAATACAATATAAAATAGTTGATTTCACATGGATGACACCATAGTGTGACATCTCTCAACAGGACCAGTACGAGTTTCTCTTCTACTTTGTCCAACACCAAATCGACGCCATGAGGGGAGAAGACTTGTCCAGCGAGTCACAGTCGGAGTCGGGGGACACAACTCTGGCCGATATCTGGACCATCTAGGGGGGACACATCACCCGGTCTTCACTGCTGTCTTTGTCCATGAATCATCAAAATCTTGGAAGGAACAATGAATAGTTTTTGTTTATGTGCAGATACATTTTGATGTATGTAAATCCTTTTCACGGACAAAACAATTTAATTCACATTGCTATGCAGTGAAGTACTGTGCAGTATTTTTACTTTAAATGATTCATATAAATTTCTATTTTTTATGATCATTTGACTATTGCACGCTATTGTCTTATGACTTCATTATGAACATTTGGTTTACTTTCTAGGTGATTGTAAATAAATAAATGTAAAGGGTATACTCGCACTCGTAAGGTGCATGCTCGAACAAGAACGAGGAAGGAACAACGAATGAGGGACAAAAGAAAAAGCAAAAAACATATGAACGACGGAAAGGTAAACAGTACCGATGACGAAAAGCAGACAAATACAGAAAATGCAAAGAGGAACCAAATAACAAGGACCGGCACTATGAGAAAAGTTGTTTACGGAACAGGTGTGTTTTCAGTTCACATTAAAAGGATTCAGTAGCGGGTTGGCGGCGGATGTGGAAAGGGAAAGAGTTCCATTGTCTCGCTACACAATAGCAAAAATTCCTGTGACCATATTTTCAGGAAATATTAATATTAACTGATTGTAATTTTCAAACATACGTGAAAAAGAATTCATGGTTGTCTGTTTGTCTCGCTTGTTAAAATCTTGTTGTGACTTTAGGCAGGGAAAAGTTGATGTTTGGTCTGCTCGCTGCATGCTACATCCGAAGACAAATTATTCCGGGTGTACTCAACAGAGACATTCGTTGTTTGATTTTTCTCTCTGTGGACAGTTTTATTTCGTGATTTAAACCACTTGTATTCCTTTCACACAATATGTACTCCAGCCTAGATGACTTGGTGTGAATGTTGGATTCGCCGTGATAAGGAAACAGCATTGTCATCAAACTTTTTGTACATAACTGACAAGGAATGCTTTGAAAGACGTATTCTGACAGATCAAGACCGAAACAATATTTTTTAACAAAGTACCAGGAGAACAACAAGGTTTCATGTCCTGTATATGGATAATGAATGAAAATGTTGCAAGGCGATGTTTATATATTTTTTATTTGAAATATAATTCTGAAGAATTATTAAAGGTTTGCGTTATGTTTGTGTGTTTCTCTGAACTACTCATTTCAGTCTCTGGCAGCGGTCTCCTCTGGTCTGGGGTAAGCAAAGACAGTAGCTTAAGCCTCTGTCTGTCTGTCTGTCTGTCTGTCTGTCTGTCTGTCTGTCTGTCTGTCTGTCTGTCTGTCTGTCTGTCTGTCTGTCTGTCTGTCTGTCTGTCTGTCTGTCTGTCTGTCTGTCCTGCCTTTTCCTTATCTCTCTCAGTCTCCACATCACTTTTGTGGCCCTCCACCTCTCTGCTTCTTTCACGCCATATCTTTCCACCTGCTTTGCTGCTTATTGCGTGTTCTGTTTTAAACAGGGTCAATTATGATCCCCTTCAAACGATGTCAAGCAAAAGGATATTTAACACATTACTTTCTTCACTGTTCTTCCGAAATGCGAATTTTTCTTTTTTGAATGAAAAGATTTTTTTTAATAGTCCTAACCAACTGTTCTCCAGACTTTCTTCTGGCGCCTGACATAATAATTTTTCACTTGTCCGCCCTTTGTTCAAATCTTGTCTGTGGTACAAGGTGAATTTGGACACCACTTCGACTTTCTCCATCCTTCTCGCAAAACCATGAACTCACTGAGATGAAGACAAAACAACTGTTACATGGACTGATCATTCCCGACAAGTGAATGCACTCAGGAACTGGCATTTTCTCCAGTCTACACATATTATGAAAAGGCTATCACATCTATAGACAGTTATAGCAACATCTATCTGAACCCTCATTTGTCAGTTGAAATACAGACAAGAGATTGAGCAAATACACTTGAAGTTACAAGTTCTGAATAGACAAAACAGTTAACCTCACGCAACCACATATTTACCGCATCCGAGATGGGATCAAAACATGCAGACAAGTACACATGCACACGAATAGAGGTGAGTGTGTGACTGGTTATGTTGTAACAACTTACTCTTATTACTTTTCATGTTAATCACACATAATAGTGCGCTTGAGTCAGCACAAAGGACTGTTCTGTGCAGCTTGTAAATTTAAGAATATATTTATTTTGATTTTTCTATAAAACCATAAAATTTACCTAGTTCAAATGAGTCATTAGTATATTTTCAGGACACAGTTACAGTTTGTTGGCCTTGATCCGGGTATCCTATGAAAACTGTGGAGCTGTACACCAATGGCCTGCGAGAACCATCTGGACTAAACAACTCCAAGAGGTTCTGGTAATGGCGGTGGTTGTGGTGCTGGCGATGCTGGTGCTAGAGTTGGCGCTGTGGTATCAGACGATTTCTGACTGTTATTTAATATTCTGAGTTTATGTCACACATGTTTAAGGTTACAAGAATAGTTCATCATTGTTGTCTGGAATATTGATGATGAGGGGACGATTACTGGCATACTTCCTGTTGCTCAGTCATCTGCGTCAGAGCTCTTGACACGCCGTGTCTGCTGTGTCAGTATTGTCAAAACTCTTGACCTCTGTGTCACTGCTGAATACTCTACCTCCATCTGCTGTCTCGGAGGTTCGCCTTGTTATCATCGTCGATGATACTGTTAGATGATCATACTCTATAGACGATGGTTGAAAGATCCCTTATACAGCATCGGCACCTGCACAAAAGTCATCGCTGTTACACTGTGAAACTAAACTGAGCTCAATTCTCTGAGTTTAGTTTATTTATTTTACCTTTCATTGCTTTTAGAATTTTGTGTTGTATTCAATGTCACGTGATAGACACTCATCTCCTATCCTCGCTGCTTTACCCTCACCTAACCCTCTGTGGAACTAGGTACCCGTCCCCGACAGTTGGGGAAGCAGGGAGGCTTGAGGGCCATACGGGTATCACACCCCAGTGCTCTAACTACTGGACTATCATCTTCAATGCATGAACATAAATTGTCAACCCTAATATTTGTAGCTACAATCACCTTTTAATAGTCACGTATAGTGCGAGTGAGATAACGAAGCCGATGCTGAAGCACGTGGCAAAAATTCCACTGAGATTTGGAGGTGGTTCACCTGCAAAGTAATCAGCAAGAAAAAGAAATAATACAGTTATATTCTTAAAAACAAAATTTTATTGGATTAGACAATGTTTGTAATCACAAGTTTTTGAAGCAGATTTTAACTGACACAGCGGAGACCGTTAACGTGTTCGACATAGTTTACTGAACTTGCCAGTGACATGATGACACTAGTAGCACAGTGACACTGACACGATGACACTAGTAGCACACTGACATGATGACACTAGTAACACGCTGACATGATGACACTAGTAGCACACTGACATGATGACACTAGTAGCACACTGACATACATGATGACACTAGTAGCACGCTGACATGATGACATGATGACACTAGTAGCACACTGACACGATGACACCAGTAGCACACTGACACGATGACACCAGTAGCACGCTGACATGATGACACGATGACACCAGTAGCACACTGACACGATGACACCAGTAGCACACTGACACGATGACACCAGTAGCACACTGACACGATGACACTAGTAGCACGCTGACATGATGACACTAGTAGCACACTGACACGATGACACTAGTAGCACGCTGACATGATGACACTAGTAGCACACTGACACGATGACACTAGTAGCACGCTGACATGATGACACTTACCACTGGCACAGTTGGTGCTGCCCTTGTCTCTGCTCTCGGGGCCAAAGGTCACAGATGTATACTCTAAACGGAAGCAGTAACGAAAGCGTTTTCAGAGTTCAAGAATTCGTCCATCAGTTCGTTTTTCTGACTTTTCTTTTTTGTCTCTGATCTTTCCTAATCAGACGATTAAATCAATTTAAAAAGTTGACCAAAATGTCGCTAAGCGGTGCCTGACTGCACTGATTATTGGTCAACTTTTTTAATTGACTTGATTTATTCAGTTCATTAGTTTAGTCGTTAATCTGGTCGCTAGTTGATTCAGGTTTTTTGTAACATGCCTATATTTTTCGTATTTCCCTCTCCCTTTCTTTTTGTCTCCATTTGCATCGGTGCGTGTGTGTCTGTGTGTGTATGTGTGTATGTGTGTATGTGTCTGTGTCTGTGTGTGTGTTTTCGTGAGCTATCGGCCTTATATTTTTATGTTCCTGTTTATGTTGTTGGTCAGTCTCTAAATGAACTTAACCTCTAACCTTGACTGCAGTCGTCTCCCACTGAGCCAGTCTTGCACCCACGACTGCACGTGCCGTTGACAGGGTGGCAGATGCTCTCCACGCACCCGTCGCTGCAGATGTTGGCACATGAATACCCGTATGTTCCGTTGGCACACACTGAAACACATCAGCACTTGGTCAAAGTAACTCAGTAACTTCCTCACACCTTTCCATTATATTTTATATGTAAGTGCTGAGCAGCGTACATAGTACTACAGCACCTAACTAAAGATAGGAAGATGTAGATATAAGCTTTCAAAAGACTATTTCTTTAAAGTGTAAACAAGACACCAGCCTCATTCAATACAGCAGAACACTGTTGTCCTCGTTGAAAATACTTAATAAATCAAAGTTATTTCCGGTCGTCCTTATCTTCATCTAGAAAAATAAATGATGATAAAATCCACCTTTGTCGCAAAAGCTTCCTGTTTGCCCAGGTGGGCAGGCATTGGTGCAGGTGCCGTTTCCAGGGAAACAGATTTGTTCCTCACAATGGACGCTACAGGTGTTCTTGCAGTTGTTGCCGTATGTGCCTTTTGGACATGCTGCACACGAGTAAGATTTGTAATGTAAATACACTTGGACACAGTATCCACAGGTAAGATTTGTAATTTATACATACTTGGACATACAGGTAAGATATATGTAAATGTATGCAGATAGTTCACTAAAGCGTACTCAGCCTACCTTCATCACACCTGTCTCCTGTCCAGCCTGCGAGACACCCTCTCATGCACGTTCCATTCACGGGATCACAATCTTCGTCAATACATTCGTCACATTTGGTTTCACATCCATCGCCATAGTAACCAGGAGCGCAACCTGTGGACAAATGACAGTTGTATCAACTCACCATCCTGTCAACTCCAACTCTCTCCACACATGGTGGAACAGATTTCTCCCAGTTACCCTAAGGTAGGTCAGTACACCCTCGTTATGTCGCCCCTCCACTCTCTCGCCACGTGTGTTTGTGTGTGTGAACATTCACGTGTTATATAATCATAGTATGCTTCATGACACGAGTGTCTAGTCTGACAGTTGCCAGGTGAACCACTCACGCTCTTGGCACCCAAGTCCACGCCTCCCTGTCCTGCAGCCTGTTTGTGGGCAGGACCCCAACACCTTGTCACATACTTCTGCTGGGTCTTTACAGGTGCACACATCCTCACACAGCCACCCGTAATAACCGTCCAGACAATCTGTAAAATATTTTCGCAGTATTTAAAAGTCGTATTTCCCTTGAAGACCATCAATTATCATCGTGTAACAGGTATAAAGACGATCACAGGCATATAAGTGATGTAAGGATGATCCCTTAGTCATGCCAATGGTGTGAAGATGATCACTAAGAATCGTGTAAGTTGTATGCAGATGACCACAGGGTGATGTGAGTGATGTAAAGATGACCACAGAGCCATGTAAGTGGTGTAAAGCCCTCACCGCCAAAGATCCTGACATCACAGAGAGAAAGTGTTCGTCCAGTCGAGTGAATAATGTAAACATCTGTGGCGTTCCTGGGTTTGTCCAAAGAGATGACTGTACTTGACTGTAGCTCTGTTGCATTCGTCTCATAAACAGTCTCCATACTTTCATTTCTAACACCCACAGAGATATGAAAGCCAGTGTTTCGTATAGAACCTAGAAGAAGACATCATTTGTTATCAAATATCGTCATCAGCGTCATCGCTTTCTTCTTCGCCCTCTATACTTCTTCAGAACCAACAAATAAAAGCAAGAGCAATGGCATCCATGTCATGTGACATCCTCTACCCTCTTAATACTATGTTACATTATTCAAAGCCTCGTCCAGCCAGTTCTCCAACACTTACTTACGTCTCATTTTATCGTGAATTTCCACTCTCCAGATAACTGCATGGGCACCCAGGTACACCTCCCAAACTGTAGGTATGCTTTGGCTACCCGTAACTGAGGAAACCAAGACTTCAGCACAGGTATCGGGACCGACTGGGTTGGTCTCGTGGTCGACAGCTTTGTCTGCGCCCTTTACGGTGTTAGCATCGTCCGGAGACTTGCTTGCACTTTTCTTCAAAGCTAAATTGCGACCTGGAATCATAGAGGCAGCCATGCTAGTTCATATCAGTTCCATTATTTGTCTCGTAAATTAGAAACTTTTTTCTAAATGATCATGAGGCTGATTAAATTGTGGAGTGCTAACCGTCCTACTTCAGATTTTAGTTGCCCAAGTATTCATAATTCCTATTCCTACAATAATACTTTCTTCTCATTTATTCTGTAATTTATTGGATAATGATGCACGAGAGCAGAGTCGAATGTTCCTGGGCCCAAGGGTTATCCTCACCGCTGATCACGTGCACCTTATAGCTCGTCATCAGACCAGGAGGTGCGGTGATGCACACCCCGGATGCTCGCCGCGGCTGACGAGGGCGATAGACAAGATTCTCTCCTTCTTCCCTCACAAATTGCAATGGACCCTCATCGATGTCTCCACCACTTCCTTTGTCCAGCCGTACGTGTTCCGGTCGCTGTGCTTCTGGAGGTCATGAAAACGAAATATCCTTGGTCAACAACAGCAGCAACACCACCACCACCACCACCATCATCATCGAGAGTTTTCTATATCCAGTAGTAGGTTAATTATAACCAGATATTTATCTTTGTAAGCAGTATAAAAAGAAGTTTTGACAGGTATTTACAAACTTGTTATTCTAACCGTTAATTAAAGGGGCAACATGTCATCAGCCACATTCGCAGGAGATGCAATAGTTATTGCTCAAGGAAGAATTATTCAAGTCATCGATAACGAACTTCTTACTCTCGGGGACATGAACGTTGACCTGGGTGACCCATGACAAAGCGGTGAGCTGCACCATCCAGGTGGCGCTAACGCTGCTGTGTGACGTCACGCATGTTCCTGATTGGTCCTCCACGGCGTCAGCAACGACTTCCTCGCTGGTGTTCATGGCGTCAGGACTTCTGGCTCCCATGAACGCGGCGTCAGCTGCACAGAAAATATTTGTAATTTCAACAGCCGTCAGTTATTATAGGATCCAGACAAGCTGGAAATAAAATTACAGACAACAATACAAAAACACTCAAGACTGGACAGCACACTCCTTTGTCACTTTCTCTTTGTCTCCATCTCTGTGTGTCTCACCCTCACACATACACACAAACACATACACACATACACACTGGTGTACAGACACCGCCAAAGGTTACTCACCATACTGACATGCTGTTCCCGTGTAACCACTCTCACATGTGTCATTAGTCCTGCAATTTCCGGTCTGTTGACAGACTTCATGACACCGACATTTAAAGACACAGTCAGGACCAAACCATCCTTCAGTGGCACAGGCTTCTAGGGACAAGACATCGGCAACATTGTTTATATTGTTTACAATAAAAAAATTAAAGCTCTAAAAAATTGCATGGTCTGACCGTTTAAAAGTTCATTTTCTTCTGGTTTGAAACATGAGTAAAAGTCTACTTTCAAGAAAGATACACAAATTAAAAAGAAAACAATTTTACATCTGTGTTCCATGAATTGTCAGAGGATTTCAAATTTCCAGACATTATTTCGAGTTTTCAAAGTGCCGTAGGATTCAGAGAACATGAAACTGGTTTCTGTACATCTTGTGAAGTTGACATGAAAAGTAAAGCAACTTCAGGAGCAGGAAGAATTGAAGCAGAACAAACACATTGTTAAATGTCCTTTGTCAGCGTTTGAACCGAAACTACAAACTGTAATTTCCCGTCATCCAGATAAGCAACAGCCATTGTGCAATTAAGAAAATGTGCTTTTGATTTTTCTGAACTTTTTTCACCTACATCCCTGTCATACAACTCCGCATCCTAACAATTCCTGTCACCACAACAACATACAATCATAGGATTTTTAGCTA
Organism: Pomacea maculata; assembly: GCA_004794325.1. NCBI lineage: Eukaryota > Metazoa > Mollusca > Gastropoda > Architaenioglossa > Ampullariidae > Pomacea > Pomacea maculata. Next base: position 34,682 of record SRHC01003750.1, on the reverse strand, counting down.
TTGTACAGAAAAACAATGAAACTCTCTCCTAGTACACATCCGCCACTCACCCACCATTGAATCTTGTCAACATGCACTCAAGACACACCTCTTCCTTGAGGGTTGCTCCTAGCAACAATCCACACAATGCTAGTCCTTCACACTTCCCTACTTGTCTTCCTCTGATATTATTATTATTGTGTAACCACGGCAAGTGGCTTGCTCTACAGTAGTGCACATACACATCACCTTATATACCAGCAATTAGTCAAAATCATACCGAGTGGAGCAGCGGTTAATGATGATGTCCAAACAAGGATTAGGATGACACCATATCCTGTCATGTTTGCTCTATAGTTACAGTATTGTCCTGCTGACAGAAAGAAAACAAACCCAGCTTTGTTATATTACCTATGTACTCATGCAGATTGGTAGAGTAGATAATTTATTTTGTGTCTGTAGGATGTGTGGCCCCGTGAGTCCATGAAGTTGTTAACACCGCCATTGAAAGTTTTGTGTCCGTTACATATTCCACTGTCATTTCTACACTTTTAACCGTTTCCTTGTACTTCAAGATATAAGTCTGAATATATGTCTGATGTCCCACTTTACTAGTAGTTGACAACAATGTAGAACTGAAGTGGATGTGTATTTCATAAAGATTATTTACAATCACAAACATGGCTGCTGTCAGAGAATCTACTCGCGAATGGTGGAAACCCGTCCTTGGGTGCATATATTATTGTGAGTATTGTTTGTTTCTATATGTTTCTATGTGTTCTATATATCTGTAGGTGATAAATGAACGTGGACATTGTCAAAACTTTTACTTTTGTCAGGGTTAACAATTATTTCCAAAAACGAGACAGCTAAGCCAATGAGTAAGGTTTGGGGTCGCCCATATTATACACATACACACTAACACACGCACAAATACACATTCAATCGCGCTCTCCCACACATACACACAAGCCCAAATTATGTAATAAAATTCTGATTGGAATTAATGTAAACATACACTCAAGAAACGACTGACAGACGAAGAAGGAGAATGAGGCAAAATATACTAGTAAACAACTAAAAGTAAACACAGACGGTTTTAAATGAAATATATTTCTATGATTGCTTATTTTTATTTAATGTTTTTTTTTTTTTACAAAGACATACATTTCATAAAGTAAATTATAAAAGAGTTTTAACTTTCATGCTTACCTTTTAGTGCAGAATGTTCTCGCTGTCTTAGCCCTGGAGCGGCCGGATGCAAGTGTATATGACAAACAGGAAGAAGGAAAATATACTGTGAACACCAAACTTCGTGTAGAAACATGCTTCTATTTACAGGCAAGTTGTGAGATAGTAGTCCATGAAGGATAGATAGTCATGTCATCACCACTGTCATTGTCAGAGGTAGTGTGGGACCTTCTGGTTACAAGACGCTAACAACATCGTAAACATCTTCAAAGACAGTGACCATGCCGCTTTGAAACTCATTCAAAGATCTTTGAAATTTCATTCAATGATCTCCAATGTACAGTAAATTTGCTATAATATTTTTCCTTTCATGTCCAGTCACATACACAGTGTATGTAAGAGGATCTCAGATAGCATTACCATCTTTGTCTACTGAAGATGCTCCATACTGTCATGGTGGTGTCTAGTCTCTCAGACCTGATGAACAATGTCGCAAAGACGAGGGCTGACATTATTTCATTTCGTAAAAGTTCTGGGAAATTTCATCAAGGATTAAAATGCTTTCGAAACAAAATAAATATTTTACTATGAAACGAAAGTTCCCAAGAAACAGCTAATTTCCTCTTGACATGGAGTTTTTAATAGTAGGAAGATTTTGTTGACAATGGTTTAGTGGCCACACTTAAAAATGCAAATTAAAATGTGTCTCGTTTTAAAAAAAGTTTCCTAACCGAAAGTTATAATTTTGATACAACCAAAGTCTATTGTAACAATTTTCTGTTTATTCTTATTCCAAGCAGCGTAAGCATAACATAATAATTACTAAACAGTGTTGTGTACTACAATATCCATCCATGTTCACATGTGAAAACTATCATTCCGAAACAATAAAGTTATTATGGCAACGGACTCAATAACCTGTCCACATCTGAGTCGTACTGTTTCTTTCCGTACACCATCCACAAACATACATATGTACACATCTACCTACATAAACATAAGCAGACATATTTAGATATACGCTTCATAAGTAACAGAAAATATGTACAAATGTATGTTGACCAAAACTAAGAATATTTTATTAATTTCAATATTTCCTTGATTGCGGTTGGTTTAAACTGCAATCGCGCAATAAGAACACTTATGTGAATTCATGATATTTCCTCAATTTTCAAATTTGTGTCGCTTCATATCTGGCAATGAACTGAAAGCTAAAAAGTAAAAGTTACAACGGTTGATGACAAAATGTTACTAGGACTAGGGGCCTCCTGGTATGGAACAGTGGAATTGTAAGTGGAAAAACTACAAACAAGGAATGTGGGGCTCGGCAGGTCTGGTGGACGCAACATAATAATAATCGTTGTTTATCAAACATAAAATATACATCTATTTATACATCTTTGGGTACTCTGAGCATCTTTCACTTTTGCATTTCCCACTCTTGATGTCAGTGAATGTATGTGTATGTCTGTATAGAATTGGAGAATAACTGGTCTTGACATTACTAATTACTGGATTGTATGTACAGCAGTTTTAAGATGTAGTTATCTTTTTTAAATACTCACACCCTTGCTGAATCTGATACATACCGAAATGCCTACTTTCTTAATCCGAATCTTTCATTGCATATTTTCATTTGCCCTCGTTGAATTCTGCATTTTTTCCATTTAGTTTATGTGGATATGTGAACATAATCTCAACTACTGTCCATGTTTGGATGTAAAATAATAATGTTGCTGTCTATCTTACATAACTGTACTACTGTAAGTTAATTGTATTTATTTTCCACACTACAGTTAATGAAAATGTTAATGATGATGGCTGCTTGAAATGTGCTCAGACCTACTCAATAAAAAGTGGAAACTCGAATCTACATCTTTGGGCGCAGGTTTCTCGGATAGAAAACTACTTTTCCAAGATCAGCAGCATCGTGAAATATATTTTATTACCACTATGTCCATCTTGTGTTTCGTGCATTACTCTCCTGACTCTTAGTGAGTTTCTCGTGAGACAGAGCTCCAAGAGTGTGTTGTCTGAAACTGTATACAAGGACCCATGCACTTCAATGAGTAGATAAAAATATTATGGTTATAGTAGATTTCTCTGAAGAGGTAGAAACTTGGAACTGCAATGCCTTCGTGTATTCGCGTATATACACACAATACATCACAATACAACTCACACAGTTGTCAGCCCCTACAAGGCAAAAGTCGGTTTTCGACTTTCAACAATTTTTGTACTCGCATGCAATGACTAAAGTTTCCTTTGGACATGTCCTGGCACGTTTGTATCTTTGTATACAGTGAGTGGCACACAGTGACTAGTGTGTCTGGAGGTTGCTGTAGATGTTGGAATCCTGGAGTTTGGATTCATCAGAGTTGCTGCAGGTTGTGGTGTTGCTATACAGGGGCTCGTCTTCTGTGTTTACCGGGGCTTGGACAATTCTGGGGGTCTTCTCCTTCAAAGACCCGCCTACACACTGGACATTTCCGTATGCGCTTTCCTCCGAGGACCCAACCACATCACGTGACGAATGGTCAAACAGTGTTGTGTCTTCTTCCTGAACATCGAGCTGGTGTTGCACGCAGCGGTAAAGAAATTCGTACTGATCCTGGAGATAGAATAAAAATTGTTAAATTGTTCTCTTCCTGCAGTTAACAGACAGCAGTAATTAGTAATTTACTATGTCAACTGTGTGTGCGTGTGAGAGAGAGGGAGAGAGAGAGAGGGAGAGAGAGATGGAGTGTAATTCAGTTTCAGTTCATTATTCTTTAACACTGGGTATTAAGGAAACAGCTTTAAGAAATAGATAAAACCCACAAAGAAGTTTTAACAAGTAATTTATTCATTAACACAAGTCCTGCTGTGAAAAAATATAGATAAACATTTTTTTTTTAAATATACATATTATAACTGACAGACTACTGCGTTCATTTTACAACCACATTGAAACACACTCGACTTACACACATAAACAGTTTTCTTACACTCTTCCATTACCTGTGTGTAATGGTTTAACAAAATGAGACTTCTGTTAAGTACTTATCTGAGTTTTTGTTCAAATTAAGGAATAAAACGGGTTTATGGGTGGTTTCCATAGCAACGTGGAATCATTTTAAATAGCAGCAAGATGTTCACATTTAAATAAACAATGAAGTCTATCTGTGGATACTAAATAGTGTCAGGGTGTATATGCAGCCACACGGCAATGATACGAACCAGACATGTGACGTTCTGTCGTCGAGGACTGCGCATGTGCGGTGTGACGTAGCTAACCGCCACTTTGCCTTCCGCCTTCAGTCGCTCCAGCACCGCGTACAACACACAGAACACGCCGCTCCTCGTGTGTCCGTCCCTGTGGCACACACACGTTCAAGGGAAGAATATTCAAGAGGCCTTCATGAACTTGAAATAACTCGAACATAGAAATGGACTAAGAAAACGGAAATTAAATGTAAATGAATGTAAGAGAGAATAAAGGGAAGAAACTGAAATAGAAACTGACAATAAGAAGAGAGGAATAATAGAAGGTTTGACAAGAGGAAGTTCAAAGCTAACGGATCGCACAATGGCTGACCTGCAGTGGACCAGCACGGGTCTCTGGGGCTCTGGGTGAACAGTTTTCACTATGGCCACAAACGTGGACACGTACTCTGACGTCAGCAGACAGTCCGGCCACATGGAGCACGTGATGTGAGTGACCTCATGCCATGTTTCTTTAGTGGGGTCAACGCTCTTCCGCTGAGAAACACAAGCCCGGATGTGAAAGCCGTCAATACCTCCATATCAGGAATATTACAATATGATATAATCAATTAGAACACAAAAGTGGATGCATTAAGAAACCGAAAAATCTTTGCTTTTGTTGGTGTTTTCATGGCCGTGGCCATCATCTTCCTCCTGGTATGTCCTTCCCATCCCTCTCGGTCTAGTAAACATTCAACAAGGAAAATAAGCTGATACACAAGGTTATTAAAAATTTTAACTAATCGGTTTCTCCTTATTCCCAAGAAAAGATGTGATTATATATATATAAATCTGCTTGTTCAAGTAACAAACACTGTCATCGCTAAAACTATTTGTTCGTGCATGTTTAGTCCTCCCTCTCTCTCTCTGTGAGTCTTGGAGGTCTTATGGCGAACAAATGTTTATCAGCGCCATCTTACGCTGTTGAGGTTGTACTGTCCGGGGAGGTAAATGCGAAGGGCACGTATGGTCATCACAGCATCTTCTTTGATGCCCAGCAGCTCCACTCGGTATGGACCCAACTTGACACTTGACCCCTTGGTGTCGGGCCAGTAGGAAACACCCTGCAGCAAACAGCAAGACCAGAGGAAAAAACTATCTTACACTCAAGCTACCTTGAAACTATAGTACATTACAATCCAGGTACTCAAGACCCGACTTGGTTTGAATTATAGTACATTATACTTCATTAATACTTCATAAGCCAAAGTGTGTCCCTTACCTGCATTCAGAAGAAACAGAAAAGGCCTTAGAGAGAATTATTAAACAAACTAGCATTGAGGCCGTCTATGTAGAATCAAAGACCATGGGAACAGTTGAAAATATATTGAATTTATTACATCTTACTTGGTTTGCTTCTGTCGAGTCCAGACAAATAACAGCAGTGGCTTGATGCTGAAACACCATCGACAGGAAGTCGACAACTTTGCCCTCTAGCGGACTGTGAGTTTGAATAAATGCTTGGCTTTGCCTGTAGCTCTGAAAAATGGAGAGAAGCTGATGTTCTTGCTGCTACCATGTTTTATGAGGTTTGAATATTATGATATAAGTATGGTAGTGTAAGTGTGAAATTTAGACACCCTTGATGTATCCATTTAATGTTTTTTTTTCTAACCGATGTCGTTTATCGAATTATTGTTGAATTGTGGTTTACCCAGAATGCCATACTCACTGACTGAAAGACGGCGTTGACATACACGGAGGAGAACTTGCCGTCTGCACTGAACACTGGAACTCGGTGTACATCCCCTGAGAGAAGATAAAACAAAAGGTATGTGATTCGTTTCTCTTACTGCGCCTCCTTTCTCCATCTGATTTTAAAAGGCAGCTTAAATGTTTTTCTTTTCGATTTCACACAACAGGCGTTTAGAAAAGCCAACATACTTTTTGCTGACCAAGAGTAAAGTGATTAACAACAATCTAACCACTGCCTCTGTGATTAGCAAGTTTGAGAGGGGTGAGTTGTATTCACAGAGCTGCTAAAATAACATTTCACTGACTTGGTAGCTCCATGCCATCAGATGTTGCCCCTGAATCGTTTTCTGTCTCCTCGGCTACCACACCTCCCTCCTTTGGTGGCGCTAGACACAACTCAAGCTTCTGGATTTGAGGGAAACAGAAATAACTTTTAAGATTTTCATGGATTCTTGCCTTTCTTTGTGGGAGGAGGTTGCACAGCCAGAGAACAAGAAAAAGTATTCTGACTGACGAGATGCTATCCTTTTACTAAAAGCTTAAAACATTAATCCTTGGAAGATCGATGTTACATTAAAAGTTTTGAAATTAAACCACAAAATGGCACAGTCAAGATTATTATTTTTATTATTCCTCCGACATGCGCTCATTTCAGCTAAAGTCGGCGGTGGTTGTTCCAAACTCACTTGAAATTCCTCTTCAATCAATCTCTTTCCGTCTCTTTCTTGCAACAAGTAGGACAGGTTGAAGTCTTTTATCGGTACCGGAAGTGAGGTCATTAAATTCGCCGCTAACACCTCGTAGATGAAAATGTACTGCGCCTGCGATAACATCAACATTGCTAAATAAACGAGATACAGAATTATAAATTGTAGTCACTAAATACCTTTAAAGGCGTTTTCTCTTCCCTTTCAATCAAACAGCAATTGAAAGTTCACATCTTATGAAAGACTGACGATGCACACGAACCAACAGATGAATAACAGTTTGCGATTGTTACATAAGATTATCATGGCCTCATGGGAACAATATTCAAAGTAAGGTGGTATACAATGTCCATTTAGCTATGGTTTATGAGGGTGGGAGTGTAGGAGGCGTACCAAGGTCTGCACCATGCTGATCCGCTGCTGTCTGAGGTTCCACACGCACGTGAAGACGTCCACACTGTCCTCGTGCTCGGCGCGCGACAGCTGGATGTCCAGCGTGAGAAACGTGCCCGTCCGCCCGATCCCAGCACTTTCTTGGGGGAAACAGTGTTGGAGGGGAGAGAAAGTGAACTTTAAAATCCGGTAAGAAGATATTCTCGTTTTCAGATAGAAACTAAGCTAAGAAACGATGAAGTTCATAAAGAAAGGCAGTAAACACACTAATATTTTTTAAGGCTATAACTAGTCTCCTTGTCAGTTTTCCAGGTACAATTGGTCATAATGATGTATAATAAAGTACGGTAATATACATAGACATATTAAATACATACAGCTAAATGCACTTTTAAATCGTCAAATAAATATTGTTACATAAGAGTGTCGCTACATGCATGATAGATAATTACTACATGCACAGACACATAATTGGACAAAGTATTTAGAAGGACATTGGTCCAGCTGTATATGACGCACCTACAGTGAACGATTGTCGGTCCGTTTGTAAGTGCGGCTTGGTGCACTTTGAACCGGAAGTCGAGCAGCGACCAGGGGGATGCCGGGGCATAGTTGTCTGGCCAGGCCGTGTAGTGGAACATGGCTACTGTCCTCGTCTGTCCCTCCTGCAAGTTGATCACACAGGTCATTGCTGACAAGAACCTCGTCCCCTTAACTAAAATGCGCGTTTTTCTTCCACAGCAGTGTGTAACATTTACAGACTTTGAAAACATTTTAAATCTCGTCCTCGCTTGAACTTAAATGTTGTTACCGGTTATGTTTGAGATCTGTGTACACAATACACACTTTGTCAAAGATGACTAAGACGGAGGATAATACAGGGAAGATGATGTCTGTGAAGCATGATGGCAATCAGAAAGAACTATTGTCTCGACATGACACCTACCCTCTCCAAGATGAGTTCACGGACACAGTAGTCGGCCAGAGTCGTGACCTTTGACACCGTGACTTTGATGCTCCCGACACTAAGGACGTCCACACCTTCTGCTGGCCAGTATTGCTCGCACTTGAACTGTTGAGACAGAGTACTACCTTCCATACTCCTTATTTGAATGAAGTTTAAATGGTATTAAAGTTCTAGAACAAAGAGACTTCAGCTACTCCCCATAGCAACTTACTGTTAGCGAGTTCATCGCTCTGAGTACGATATTCCATGATGTCAGCTGTTAGGTCAACAGTCGTGTGCTTTTCTTTCAAAAAATAATGTAGTCTCCCGGATTATTTTAAGTAGTAGCATTTGTTAATTTATTTATTTGTTTTCATCGTATGTTCGCCCGTGGATGTAATTCAGGGTACGTACCCGTCCCATCTCTACTGTGTTGGTCAGCATGACGATGCACGGACAGTCCACGTCCCACACCATCCTTAGAAAATCGGCGAGAGTCTTCTCCATGGGGCCTGCGGAAGGGAACTCAACATATGAACAACCAACATCTTGGTCTTTTCGGTTTCTTTTAATTTCGGCAGAAAAATTGCAGATCAGGGTTAGGGTTAGGGTTGAATGCAATTATTTCAAAACTGAAACTGCACTCTCTTTTATTTTAATTCCATTTACAATGTATTATCCCAAAAGTCTTCTGTGACTGGGTGCAGAGTCATCAAGCTGGATGCTAATCCCAACAAAATACTAGACTTTAGTGGATATTTTCTCCAATATGCTGTATGAGATTGTAACATGTCATATCACACCTGAAAACCTATTTTTAAAAATCAATCAAACGTTTCTTACCTTGTGCTGCGATATACTGTCTTTCCTTGTTATAACCCTGCAAAAATCCGTGGTTGATATTTGAAAGAATTAAGAAATTAGTTGAAATCCAAACACCTTGATAGTGAAATCGCATATAACATATTCTCTTTACTTTTATCTCTATGTTAAGATGAAATATCAAACTAGAAATATTTTATTTCCTCACCGATCTTTATTCATTTCATTGTATTCACCACCAATCTTAAGAATGTGCTTATTAAAACGCAAAGCCTCGGCATCTAAGTGAACTAGAAAAATAAAAATAAATAACTAAAGTTTAGATTATAGTTGAATATACAAGCACAAAGGTTGCATCCATTGCATAATTATTTTTTCCACTAATATTCCCCTTGATCAGTCTGTGTGTTCATTATTAACAAGGTGAATGAGCTGAACTCAGTAGGAGGTTGTATAGTAGGAGTTACATCAATGTAGCAGGCGTTGTAGTAGTCGCTGGTGGGGTCGTCGGTCAGCGGTGTCAAGCGGACACGAGAATGATCGTCTGTAAACGACGGAAACACAAGACTGTGAGACAGACATTTGTGTTTACATTGCCCTGCACATCCTTCACTCACTCGCTCCGTGAGTTTTTGCTTTTCAAGTCAGTGATTTAAAGTCTTGTTCTACAACTTGTGACATAATCAGAAGACCAATCAAAATTACAGTCTAAAATAAAACAAAGAGAAAAAAAAAGATAAATTAAAAATGGAAGAGAAAATGAAGATGAAGTGGAAGCATTCATGATGAAATTAAGGAATCGGCGTTTACTGCGGTTGATTGGAGGGATTTTTTTAGTGAGCAGGTAGGGTCATTTGGGGGAATTCTGTCGGGAATTATCTATCCCAGGGTAAACTTTGTGGGTACATACATGGATAAACTTCTCGATAACGGTTCTTCCTGATGTTCTCTGGTAATGTCGCTGCCTCCCAGCTCGCAATCTTGCCCACTGGCAGCAGCTGAAAAAAAACAAACAAACAAACAATTGAGAGTCAGACATTTCCTCACATGATAGGTCTGAGATTGACATACAATCTGTTGTCTAGACAGAAGGTACAAACATCACTATGCAAAGAAAAAGAATTAGATGATATTCCTCTCCCTCGTCGGCGCCACGCTTCATGCGTTTTCAGGTCCGTTATGGGAATAACAGCAGAGCTGATGCCATGATATGTGTTGATTTACATGAACCGACAAGACTTTGTTTAGGACACGACTTAGTAAAGCTGATTATAAAACCCTGTATTTCCGGTTTTGTCTTCCTCACACATGAAGGGTAGAGTCACCGACAGTACAAATGTTGATGTAACTCACCCCACGCTCCCTGTTAAACAGTCGGGGCTCTGCCATCCACTTGGCCACCCTCGCCGGCAGTTCCTCGAGAGACACAAGTGTGTTGGGCGACTTGTCACGAAAGACCACATTGTAGTAACCCTCGGTGTGCACCGGCTGACCTGACCATGGCAACGCCTCACCTGCCATCAGCTCCGTGTCAACTGTGCTCACTGAACCGACACAGCAAACCATTCATTATTTCTTCATTCACAATTTCGATCTTGAATCAAATTAAATACTTTATGAAGGGAAAGGGGCTGTAGTAGACTAATAAAGCTTGCAGAGAATAATACTCTGATTGGCTGGCGCTACTAAAATGATAATAGATGACAAAACTGATGAAAAAGATAAGTTTATAGAAGCTATCATGCTAGTCAATAGTATTTAGTTGGGTCCATGAGAGAATCGGGGATTCCATAGACCGTACATCTTTTAAAAAATTGTAATTCTAAGGTTTGTTTCATGGCAAAATTTCTACTAAAATGCAACACATTTTCCGCATGACTGGATTAAGGTAAGCAGATAAATATTGTCAAATACCACCACAGAAAGGGGTCAAAATGCTCACCCCTCTTAATTAACAGATAGTCCTGATCTCTCCATGAATGTAGCCGATTAATTACACCCATTAAATAAATTAAATCTCACTGTTTCTATTGGGTACCCACATTCATCGAGAGACTCAAAACTCGCCCCCCGCCTGCAGGAAGTGGCTCGCCCCCTGGTGACTGCTGTGTCTCCGGTAGAAGTTGCATCTCTGGAGAACAGGGCCATGAGCTGAGGCCGCCTGCTGCTGCCGCGGAGACTTTGTCTGGAGCTCTCGGCCCCCGATGAAGACTCAACCTTCTCGCGCTTAGATGATCTTACATCTTCTTTGTCGTCAGGGGACACAAGCCTTGAGACATAAAAATCTCATTAATTTAATCCCCGATTAACGTCTCAGACATCCCAAGATTAAAATTCTATTTTTTTTAAGTCTTACAAACACTTATTTCTACAAAAATGTTGAAACAAATAATTTATTGATACCAGATTATTTTCAGCGAGCACGAGAAGTTGCTTCAGAGACTCCTTGGATTCCTCACAGTTGTTATTGTTGACTGATAATACAGAAGAACAAAAGGAGTCTTACCCGCTCTGTTCTTCCATCTGGAAAGCTTCTCGTTTCTCTGTCAACCTTCGTCGTGGAGGCTTCGCCGGGGACATGGAGTTGGATCGCTTGCACGTGAAGTCTGAGTTCGGGCTGTTGAGTGGCTGGAGTATATTATTTGCGTTGTCTGGTGAGTCCATCAGTAAGCCGATAGGAGTGACACTGTTCACACCAGTCTTCCGTTGGGATTTTGTTTCTGGATTTCTCTTTCTGTTGAGTTAAAGTTTGGAAGAAGTGAGAAAAACAGCCTGTAAGTTCACGGACAGCTCACAAGTTATTTGTTTTTGTCTTAAACAATCAACCAGTCCAACTGAAATTACAATTGGTCGTTAAAAGCAAGTTTTCTCTGAAATCTATAGAAGTGCAGAAAATTTTCGTCACTCGTTTAAGATGTAGTAAATGTCAGTCGTCGTTATGCATAGTGTTGGGTCCCTGATTAGAATACAATTATAACTTTTTCAACCAAAAGATATTTTCGTACCTACACTTACAGAATCAAGGATAGAGTATACCCCGTTCAGAGGCTGTAACTCACCTCATCCTCCACACAATAAGACCAATGGTAATCAGCAATAATATCAGAAAGAGCACGCCTACAGTCACACCGATTATGATGCTGTTATTGTCTGAAAAACCAAATTGAAAACCAGATTGTTGATAGACACATCTTGAGAGGCTTTAACATAGTGAGGTTAAAATCAAAAGATTTTGCTCCTCTCTAGACTAACTCTTATCAGCTGCTTCGATCGTCTGTCGTGTCATCACCTTATCTTTCCCCTCCCCCCAACCCCACACCACCTAGCAAAAGGAAATAAACTAGACTCGTTCAAGGAGCATCATTGTTTATATTAAACAAAATACTTCTTGAAAACGTATCCTGGTCCGTAATTTTGAGTAAAGTTAGTTTGTATAATTCATGTAGAATTTAAGAAGACAAGGCAAGTTGTGCTTAACTCAGAATTTGAAACAATCGAGTGTAAAACAGTAGTGTAGGCCGGTATGTGGAGAAGACTCTGTCAGCCATTACATTCATATCGTTACGAACACACATACGAACGCCAGTGTGACTTGATTAGTTAATTGATTTGGAGTTAAAATGCTTCCATTCAGAAGTGATTTCGCACTATGAGGGGTGAGGGAGGAGGAGAAACCCTCGGCCAGCTAGTCATGACAACAAGTGTCATGCAAAGAGATTAGCCCGAGACGTGTTTTGAACCCAGAGCCTCTCAGTGCAATGCTGACAATAAGCGAGTGTCTTAACTACTACACTACCAAGGGCCTCAACTTGTGCTTTGCCTTGATTTTACCTCCCTTGACTTGCCTCGACTTGCCTTGCCCCTTGATACCTGTATACTCATACCATCATTCGCAGGGTTGTCTCCCATTAAATCCTCACTGACGCAGGTGTCGCCCCCAAATCCGTCTGCGCATCCGTATGGGCAGGTTCCGGAACTTGCGTCACATGTCGTGTTCAAGCAGCCGATGCTGCACGTGCGGCTACAGTTGAGTCCAAAGAAGCCCGAGTCACAGGCTACATGAGAAGTAAGGAAGAATAAAATTAACTCGTCCCTCTGGACATGAAATAAGAATTCTTTATCGTCCACCGCTCTCCTTGTCTTACTTGATTACTTAACTTGTATTCCCACCGATAGCTCCATCTCTCATCTTTCCTTCTCTCAAACAAATATTTTTACAATCATATGGTTTCAGTTTGGAAAGCAAGATAAAAATGTTTCCTTCTAAATTTTAGCCAATCTTCTCAAGATCTCAAACTATAAACAATAACTAAACGTCAAAACAATGATGTTATAAATATCGATGAATATTCCTAATTATTTTCTCCTATTTTCTATTGTTAGAGTTATCTTTATGACCTGTCTTTGTGCTTGCGAGTGTTTATAGAATTGTATTTAGAAAACAGATGAAAGGTTTTATTCACTCATATGTTCATGAATATCTTCTAGTACTGAGAAAATAAGATGAAAAAAACTAAATGTAGTACTCAGGTAGACTTTAACATCACCTACGATGTTACTTTTCATTAGACTGATGTCTCTTAAATATTTTCTTAAATCATGTTCAGTGCATTCTTACATGAAAGAAGACCCAGACTAAAATTTTATTACCTTTCGTTCATATTAAATTCAGTTTGAAAATGTACTCACGACTAGAGCAGGCTGCTCCCTGCCAGCCAGCATTACATCCCTGAGTGCACCTGCCTGTGATGTGATGACATCGGCTGTTGGCACAACCTTCACCACAATTGCGAGAGCACCCCTCGCCAAAAAAATTTATAGGGCAGACTGGGCATCCACCAGACATGAAACAGAGTTGGGGATGAAAATGATGATGATAAAATTTTATTTTGTTAGTACTTGGTTATGTGTTCACACGCGAACGCATATACACAATCACATGAACACGCTCATCACTCCCACTCTCCACCCAGCCACCCACAGGAGGTATCGAGAAAGAAAAAGTCAGAGAACTCACCTCGGTCACACTTGTCTCCCTCCCACCCGGGGTTGCACCCGTTGGTGCATTCACCAGAGATGTGATGACACTTTCTCTCAACACAGGTGTCGCTACAGTTTCTGCTGCACTGGAAGCCGAATGTTCCAGACCCACAGGCTACAAAGAAAGAGAATCGCTGTGTCTCGCTCCATTCAGGTGATAAGTAGAGAATAAATATGTTCAGACTTTGTTATTTCGGTGATGAATGGTGAGTAGGGAGGCACCTATTGAGACATGTGGTTACTATGGCTACTCACTAGAGCAGGCTTATGATGTACTCACGCTCTCGGCACCCAAGTCCTTTCCACCCGCTTTTGCACCCGCTGACAGGACACGACCCCCACATCTTCTCGCAGATTTCTCCACTGTCTTCACAGTTACATTGCTCTTCGCATTTCCAACCATGGAAGTAATCAAGGCAATCTGAAAATTGTGACAAAAATGTAAGAGCACCTTTCTTTCTCTCTGTGTGCCTTCCCTTCCTGCCAGTGAGTGAAAGATAGGACGAAGAAAAAGTAAAACTGGTATAGCGGTACTTTTGTGGACGCTTGGAAAAAATCCTTTCGTTGTAAACAAGATTTTGTAAACAAGACCCTTTAGTACTCTTTTTGTGTTATTCTTGACATGAATGTCAATATGAAAACGTGTCATAAATTATATTGTAGTATTTTCCTTAGCATTTGTGTTTTTTTTAAACAAATCTGTGGAGGTTGGTATTAAAAGAATAGAAAAGCTGGTGATGGCAAAAGATGCAAGGCTCTACCCATCAAAATTAGTGTGTTTGGCCATTTTACTAATCATAAGGTCTAACATCATGTAGTCCTGCAGCATCAACCGGAAAAAGAAACAATTCAGGTAAAGCTTATACCAAGAAATTTAATAATGGGAAATTGAGAATGATAGTTTACCTCCAATAATGCGCACCTCACACAAAGTAAGTACTGTTCCGCTATTCGGCAATGAAATGTTAACTTCAGTTGCAGCCACTGGTCTTTCCAAATTAAAAGAGGTGATGGATGGTATGTCCGCGCGTGGGTCTTTGTACAGGAGTTGAAATGATCCATTGTGTAGTGAAGCCCCAACCTCGAAATAGCGAAGTCGCCATGAATCTGCAACATCAAAAACATTTCCTTAACTTGTGGTTTTCCGTATAATTTACGTGTCCTTTAAATTACTACAATTACTGTAACACCAGGATTAAAAATGGTAGCTGAAATTATTTGTCATTGTTTTTTCATTTAAGGATCTTTTCCACCCACCCTACCTTTTTCTCTCTCTCCAGTTGGAGATCTCTCTCTGTCTACCATATCTGTAAATGTGTGTGCCCACGCACATGAACATATATCTACACACACAAGAAACATTTAAGTGAGATAGGAGGTGACTTTTCAAATAAATGCTAGCATACTTTATCGCAGAGGAAACGATGTCCCTGCGATTTGTAAAAATGAGTCTCAGGCAACCTTTACTAAATCGCTTCGGTCAGCCCCTAAACATCATTTGATATTTAAAAAAGTGTTCTTCTTTATCATTCTGTTTATTTGACACTCTATCTCACAAATCCCGCTAAGAGGTTTAAAAGCAAAAAGAGGTTTCTTACACTGCCAATCTCTGTTATGGACTTCAATTCTCCAGATAAGTAGGTTGTTTCCAAGAACGACTTTCCACCAGGACTTCAGATCCTTCCCGCTGCTTCTGGCTTTGGTCTGAGTGCATGAGGTCGTCCTCTCAATGTTGCCATCCACCGCTTTTTCAGCCCCACTTTGAGAAGAGAATGTTTCGTCTCCTTGACTAGCATTTTTCTTCAGCGCCAGATTGCGACCTGGAGACATAGGACATGACAAAGTGGACATGACAAAGTACTTTAGGCGTAAACAGATTGAATGTTCGCATTTTGAATATGTGTTTATGTGTAAATCGCGAAACATCAGTTTGATAATATTATGTAAGGGTCTCTGAAAAAGAACAGCAGGAGAGTGGGAGAGAAAGAGAGAGAGAGAGACACTGAACGATGGGGAGAGTGAGAAGTTGAATATATAGATCAGAGAAAAACAAAACAGAGAAACAAAAAAGATAATGTCAAAAACGATGTCTGAAATAACACTTTTTTCGCCACCCGAGAAAAACCCTCAGATCAACAGAGATAAAAGTCGTCAGCGACATGTTTTCACTATATTTACACATACCTCCTAAAATGTACACCTCGCACAGAGCTAGTGGAGCATTCCGAGAAGTGGAGATTTGAACCCTGGACACTAGAGAAGGGGGGTTCAGCGGGTAAACCAGCTCCGTGTCGTTGTTGTTTGCCTGGCGCGGAGTCACACGAGTTTCTGTGTTGTCAACGTCGTTGTAACAACTTACTGTCAGATCCTCCGGCCCCGCCGACCCTGAAATCATGATGTTGGTGATACAAGGTGTGAGGAATGTACTGAGAATTGTATTGTGTGCTTGTAATCCATAATTCAACATTTGTCTTATTACTGTCCAAATTCTACATGTGCTGCAATAAAAATTGTATTTTTTACATACTGAAGCTTACCGGCTTCCTGTTGAACAATTTAGTTTCTCGTTCTGACTATTAGCATATTGTATTGTTTATTTTTATTTTTGTGCATGATTATTTAATCCTAGTAGTTTGTATAGTTTAAACATACCAAATATTTAGTCATTAAATATTCAGCTCTATTGCTAAGATACCACGAGGTTTTGTGTAACAATTACAGTGTTGACTTACATTTTACAGAATCATATTTTAAGCTAAGCTTTACCTTTTGCATAGAAAAAAAATTCACCCGACTAGAGCTGGCAAACGAAAGAGAAATAAAATATAAAATACACACCTTTCCTGACTATAAGTTTAATGTGTGTCACCCAAGAGCTGCTGTTCAGTTCCGCGGTCCACTTGACGTTTGGTTGGATTTTTGCTGCAAAGCACGTGACCTCGTCCCCATCGGTCACACTGGCAATATTGCCAACCACCACTTCTACATTTTCTCCCCGAGTACTTGCTAAAGCAGCATAGTTCTCTGCAAGAAAAGAAAATATAAAAACAATCGACTTTTCTTATTTTCTTTCAAATTTCATTTCGGGACCTCAGTGAAGACGTTAGTTTGTCGCCTGCTCCCAGGACTTTTTTGGGTCTCCACATCCTCTAAGATGATGATGATGATGGTGATGATGATGACCATTATTATCACCATTGAAACAATTTTCTACCTTAAATGCTGTAAATTTGATTTTGTCTTTGCTTGAATCATTGCACAGATATAATCAAATCTCCTCACACGTGCAATTTAAATGTGTATACCTAGATTCGTGTGAGAATATATATATATAATGTATTACAGTAATGAAGACTGCCGCTACTTGTAGTAAAGACAGTAAATGTTAGATACAAAGTAAGTGGCTAGCTTCATGGAAGAAACAAACTCACCGTACTGACAAGATGTTCCGGCGTAACCATTTCCACAACCACAAACCCCATTTGACCATCGGCAATAGTAGTCTTCGTTATCATTCTTACATTGACATCGATACATGCAGTTAGGACCAAACCATCTTGGAGTTCTGCAAATATCTGATGAAAAAAGTAGCGAAGCTCTACAGAGCTACAGACAGAAGACACGGAAGAAAATCTGTCTTGCAAGTAACCGTCAACTGTACAAGTTTGCTATGTTGCTATGTACTCATTATTTGGGCACATTATCGGCATCTATCTCTTGAGGTTTGAGATTGGTGGATGTGAGATATATATAATTATAGAGAGATCATTGGTGCATGGTGAATGACTAGCAAATATTTATTTTACCCCTCCTCTTCATTATTACGGGGATTAAAAAGCTCCCATGAATTTATAGGACCTTGGGATGAATGATGTCTGAAGATATTTCCCACAGAGACTATTTAAGTCTGTGATCGTTCTCGTGGGCTGAATGTGGCATGTACACGACTAAGAGGACAGAGAGAGAGAACCTGAAACAGCTCCCATCAGTGTTAAACTGAGCAGAAGGGAACACAGATGGGAACACAGATTTAGTAACTACATACTTCATTACACTGTGTCTATGACCTCTATATAGGAGTGCTAGTGGCTGTGGTGATCACATTGCTGAGGAAGGAGACGATGCTACATCCTACCTCCTCATGTTAGTGTCAGCTGAACTCGTCTACATTCATCCCCACACATACTTTGCTAGACATGAATTGTCCATATAAAATAATTTAAATCAGTCTTTAATTATGATAACATAATACAATATGTTTTACCTGCAAACACACTATTACACCTGATTAACACAAAATAAACGAGAGGAGAGAAGAATGTGACCAACTCACCCCACACCCCCCACCCCTACCGTGGTTAGCTCCCCTGTTGTACTCACCAGAAGACTGGACAGCAGCCCAGAGACAGAGGATGACAAAGGGCGCTACAGCTTGCACACGCCCCGCCATTTCAATGTATCTTGGTTCTCTGAAATCATCCTTTGAAAACCTGCCAACAATTTGTTGTCACTTAGTCAGTCTCTGGTGTGAGAAGACAGCGGACGGGTGAAGATCCGGGTTTGTGAGCCCGGAAGTGTGTCAGCAGACGTAGGGCAGTGTGTGTGTGAGAGAGAGATGGAGGAAGGGCGGATATAATCATCGTGCTGAATGACAAAGCTTCACTTTTAAAAGAAAGTGCGTGTGACTGCTGACGAATCTGTGTTTAGAGGTCACGTGTGTGTGTGTGTTTGTATACGTGTGTGTGCATGTGTATCTGCGTGCCTGTAAAAGCATGCGAGGATCTACACAGACTGGATTGCCAACTCTCTTGTCACGTGATCGAACATGGCTGCTGAGAAATACTCGTCTTAACGTTTTTGTTGTGCAACAGCCACTTTATCTAATATCAAAATCGAACATGGCTGCTGAGAAATACTCGTATGAACATTCATCTACATTCCTTCGTTAAATACACAAAGGAATGTTCAGTCTCTCTCATTTCTCTCTCTCTCTCATGTAAACGCGCGCCAGCACGCACACACACACCATCAAATAGAAAGTCAGAAAGATGGATAACTCAACTCCTTTACCCTAAACACTTACCATTTAACAATAGTATATCACGCTGAGCTTGGTTACCTTCCAGAATTTACACAGGAAAACCAGTGTCCCCTAAAAAAATGATACTTTGCATTATTTTTCACTTCTCGAGAAAACTTTCTTCCAAGGTGGCCCTCCAGGTCAGGGTGAACCCTGATCGCCAGTGGCGTGTGTCACATCCGCTTTGTCCAAGTAGGGAACACTGTGGGATACCGCCTGTCCACTTGAGTGATGGCAGTGACAAGAGCCAAGCAGCCCTTCACCAGCCCAGACATCAGTTCAAAGCGCACGAAGGGCCACAACAAAGCTAAAAATAGTTTTCCTGCCGAAAGAAAAACTTAAGTGGAGAGAATTCGTCGACAATGATTTACTGATACCAGACTCTTTGTTCAACTTGTCTTAGACTTTAACTGCAGGTTACTGTATTGATGTGATGCCTCAGTTTATAATTATATCCTTTACCTTCTATCCTGGTGTCTGGAATGTCTTGCTATTACTGCTTTTAAGCCTTTAAGACCCGCCTCTTGTGCACTTGCTGGTGGTCTCTCCCTTCTGTGATTGTCTTCCTGCCCATTTTTTTTTTCATTCTTTATTTTAGTTTGCACATTGTGCTATTATATTTCTTACTCGGGCTCTTCTCTGGGCGCTTTAAGGTCACAGCCACGCGGCAAATGGGTTTATAATTGCTTTATTATTAATATTTTTATTATTATCATCATCGTCGTCGTTGTCGTCATTAAAAAGCATTGATATACTTGAAAACTTGCATGAAAGTATCCTCTTACACTCACAGTCCCTGAATTGTCACTCCAGATACGCAAACGCACACTCACATACCAGACTAACCAAACACACACACTAGATATTCAATAACTGCCATCAAAGTGCACACTCAACTGCTACCACCTTCAGATTCAATTTCTTTCTTTTATTAAAAGTTACTAGAAGAACACCAGAAACTGATGCTTAAATTTGACTTGAAATTTTACAGATTCAAAAACCATTGGGTTACACAAAATGTTTGTGTGCAGTTTGTACACTCTTATCATTAGCTAAAAGTTGCTCTGTAATGTTGATAGTATCCTACCTGTAATCAAACTACATAATTTCTTCTTTGAACAAAATTCCCTCTCTACCATACTGCCACTTCAAATTATAATGACTTAACTGTCATAAACCAATTTAACAAGGGTCTTCATCATTTTCACCCAGGTGAAGTGGGAGATGCATTAGCTTAGTGGTAAAACTTTTGCTTGTTATCAGTACAGTGATGATCATAGTCTTTGGTACAAGTCTTTTGTCACAGCTTTCCTGGGTGCTTAAGATTTCAAGCCTATCATAAACCTTTCCCACTTATAGTGAAATTACCAGAAGATGCTAGCACTTTCCCATCCCATAAAGCAAGCTACCAGCTTAGTTAATATACAGACTGTTTGCTGATATACAGTACAGTTCATCTATTACTGCAGGTTTGTAACAAAACCTAGCAACTCAAAGTGATGTTGTACTGCTAGACAAAAAGATACTTGAAAATGCTGGGTATCATTGTCCGACATTAACAATTTGAAATTTTGTACTTTCATTTTTTTTAAATTAACATTTTGAATGATTAACGCAAACAATTAATGGGGAAATAAAGAAATAGATTAGGTAACACTCGTTCTGATAGATATATGATTTTTTAATTGCGCTTGATGTTCTATGCTGATTATCATGAACATTATTGCTCACAGCGTTACATCCTTGAGTCTGTGTGAGAGAAAGGGAGATAATCTGCGTGACCCTTGTAGCCGCTTTCCCAAGGGAGACAACTGTAGAGGACGATTTGTCATGAAAAATGATGTAGTAACCCTTGTTGTACAGCTCATAACGGCGTTACTCGTGGTCTCTGAAGTAACACATCTCACTACATAACTATCCATGTTGTCAGGCCTGACGAGAGGGGGGGACAGGGGGGTCTGGTGTACCCGGGCCCGCGGCTGTCAAGGGGGCCCGGCCTTGGTCAGTGGATTTTTTTTCTTCTTCTCCTTTTCTTTTTCTTTTAAAGAAAGGTCTAAGGACAGAACACCCAAGCATTACACATGCAGAAGTTGAGTTTCAAGTCTGTAGAATACAATTTCGGGGTGCTGGGGCCTGTCGTGAGAAGTGTAGTCAGCGGTTATCATATTCTCGCTGGACAAGCCAAGAGGTGACGGCCGCTGGACACCAAAGATTTTATCGCGTGTGAACCGCCCTGAAGAACGTTCGTGCCACGAGATTGCTGGCTACAGGTGCCACTACGGGGGGTGGAGGAGGGGGCGGGCCCTGCAAGCAAATCGGAATTAACAGTGGAGATCAGGCAGGTATGTTACTGATGTGTGCACTCTGTGAACCGACATGGTGGGGGCCCGTCCCTGGCGCTGCAGCCTGTAAGCGAGAGACATCAAGGCTGCTTTTTTTCGTAGTTACTAAGCAACACTGAGACTCTTTTTAACCGTATCTCCATCACCAAACAAACAACTACATTAGTCTACACAGTAGATCCTTGATACAATGAGACTATTTTATCCTGTAATACTATCGCAGCCAGCAAAATAGAACACATTATTGCAAAACATTTTAAAAACTGCCGTCCCGCAAATATTAGACATAAATTGATCACGGTGGTGTCGCGGGAAGTTTGGAGCTGGAGGAGGATGATAAAGAGGAGGCTAGCATGATAAAGGTATTTTAAGTGTAGAGACAGTGTTCGCACGGTGGGTGGATGGCCCGGATAGAGGTAGGGAGGAGAGTTATGTCACCGGAAAGGGGAGGACTCGGACTACTGGAACTAAAGGTGTGGGACGATCGCACGACCTCCAGCGATGTACCAGCATCGCCCTGTAACAACACATCGGCCTCCGACCTTCTTTTGCTCTTTGCCGACAAAGCCCCCGGTAAAAAGGAGATACTATCTACCAACCATCCGTCCCCCAAAGCCACCTCGGAATCTTTCTTATTGTGCGCTAGTTGTCTTCAAGGAAGCTGTCATATATGGTGCTGTATACAGTCAAATCTCGCTACTATGCCAACTACCGGGACCGAGCAAAAGTGGCATAGTAGCGAGGGTTCGTACAAACGGCTTTATTTGCTCAAGTTACTTGTCAGTCCTATGCTCTCAAGAATCGTCGGCTTCGCTAGCTGTCTCCTCTCATTCTCCCCCTCGCCTCTTCATCCTCCACCCCTCCCAACCACATCCGCGCACCTGCATCCTGTCGCTAGTCGACCCCCTCCAGCTCTCCCTCTGTCACGTGACTGTCACCCGGCCAGCGACCACCCCTCATCGCCAGCCTCCACCCTCCCTGTGTGCGTGCTAGGTTCCATCCACCTAACTGCCATGTCCCACACTACCATACAGTTTAGTAATCGAGCACTGCGCGGAATTTCAACCCCAGTCCCCTAGACCAGGTGTCGCATTCTTTCAGCCGCACGTGAGGTCCGAAACTCACGTGGGGTTCACGACCTCTATATCCGTCAACTAATTACGCCGTTGACTGTCCATCGCAGAGGGGCAACACACACACAGGGCTGGCTACGCCACCCCGCTCCCCCCTCCATTTCCTTTCACCAAACTCAGGCGCAATTGCCAAAACAAAAAAACAAAGAAAGGAGGCACGGACTGATCCGTGACATTCAGTAACGAAATATAGACTGCAAACAGTAGGACAAGTGCACTAGGATCTACATCACTACTTGAACATAAAGTTGTTTACATGCGAGTGGTTAGTAAAGGAGGACAAATGATGTTAAAGGATCAGACTTGTAGCACCCCGCTCCACAGACCCCCCCCCCCCCTTAGTAAGGACTGTTACGTCAGCAGCGATGTCAAAACCTCGACAGATTAGAACAACTGCTAGATGTATCACATCGCCTTTTGTTCTAAGTGCTGCGAGTTTGTACTAAGCTCACTGACGTGCAAGGAAATGTTCTCTATGTAAGTGATTTATACTTCTACATGTAAAGAGGAAGAACCGAAGAAGTAAATGCCTAAACAAGTCTTCATCGAGTGTCGTTAATAACCTCATTAAAAAAGTGTTTGCTGCGACGAACAGAGCACATCAGTTATCATTTTTATCAACTTACATAACAAACACGCAGCACCTATCGAAAGTCCCTTCCTATATTATTCCTTTAGCAAAACACACACACACAAAATAACTACACACACGCTTGCTGTTACACGTAAACAAATATCTGAACTGAACTGTCGCCTTCAGACTCTTTAAAGCAGAAATTTTGAATTCATCCAACTTTTTACGAAGCATAAACTCGGTCGACTTCAACCGCCATCAGTCACTAGCCGTTAAAATACCTGCTCAGGTTTAGAAGACAAAGCAACTGTTTTAAAGACTAGTTAGCTAGTAAGTGTTAATACTTTTAATATCTAAGGAGATTAGAAAGTTTTGTAAAAATGACAGAAAAATAGAAATGTTTAGCATATTTTAGCTGAATCGTAATAGTTCATAGAACAAAGTTATACAGTACTAATATTGTCATTTTACCTGCTGACTAAAAACTTTATGAGCTTTTCTCACAAACTTCATTATTGTCAGTCAATTTGAGACGCTAGTCACTCTCATTGACACTGATGTTCCTGCCTTGTCAAATGCTGGGGGGAGCGGGGTGGCGTAGCCAGCCCTGTGTGTGTGTGTTGCCCCTCTGCGATGGACAGTCAACGGCGTAATTAGTTGACGGATATAGAGGTCGTGAACCCCACGTGAGTTTCGGACCTCACGTGCGGCTGAAAGAATGCGACACCTGGTCTAGGGGACTGGGGGTGAAGATTTAAGGCGGACCGTAGCGTCGGTCGGGGGGG
>SRHC01003750.1:0-10196 GCA_004794325.1 Pomacea maculata | reverse complement strand
GCTGATGCCGACAACTCAAAGTAAGACTTTTGCCTTTTGGGTTTACCTCCAGAGAGAGAGAGGGGGAAGGTCGTACCCCCCATTGTTTATCTCCACCGTCAACGTTAGAGGGAGAGTAAGACGGTTTACACGGACTGTGTGTATGTGTTTGATGAACATTACAGAGCACACGGACATTGCTGGTGGCTAGAAAGGTGCTCGGAGACACGTATCGTTAGGTGTGGATTGAAACGGACATGTGTATGAGAACTGTTGTAGCAGCCTGCGCGCTGCCGTAGTGTCGGTGTTGAACCAACCTAGGATGTATACTTTCTGATTTAGAACGGATAACAGTGAACTTGTGCTGTATGGTTTAATTTGACCTGCTGGAAATTCTTGTATTACAATTTATGGTTTTTTTTTTTTTAGTATTTTTTCTTTTTGGTGTATAATAAATAACAGAACGTCTCAATCTGAAGTGATCTCTTGTCGTTCTTCGTAAAGAATGCGCAATGTCCGACTACCGGTCGTGACACTGAATGAAGTGTAGATATTGAGATTCGAATTGTAAACATACATTATATACTGGGAAAATAATTTACGATTACAAGTACAAGGGGCCCGGAGAAGTCGTCTGTCCCGGGGCCCGGGCTGGCTCTCGGCGGCCCTGCATGTTGTGAGGAATTAGATGGTGTAGCGGTGTGTCAGTGTGTGCGAGGTGTCGCCGTCAGCGCTATGATGCGGTATGTGACCCCGCCTGACCTGCCGGTGACCTCCGTGCGGCTTAGAGTAGAGCCCCCTAACCTTTCTAGCAAGTGCGTGAGCGAGAGTGATGCAAGCCTTGGTACCTGGAATATGCGGTGCACACTCACAGCCACACAGACACAACAGACACACAAACGCACGATCGTCCTTCAGTGTACAAACTGACGCCCACACGTGAGAACAGTTCAAAACACGTTTATTAACGACGGGAGAAAAAAAGAAAAAAGGAAAGAAAAGAACAAAGAAGAGGAACAAATGATCCTAGAGACAGAAAAGACAACTCAAACAACCAAGCAAAACCCTCCTCCACGACCACAGCCTGGGATCGCCCCTGCGAACAAGAATTGAAAGGGAAGAATCAAATGACGGAAGTGGCGAAAGCCCGAGTAAGGGTTGAGCACTAGTCTGTTGTGTCTAGTCCCCCTTGCTACTGTACGACGACTGCACAGCCCCCTTCCTCAACCGCGCGCGATGATTTGACGATGAAAGATTGATATGCAAGCTAAAGGCAATGGAAGGATTGTTCTGTCGCATGTCAAACTTTTTTCTGTGCCTGCCTTTCTCTCAGCGCTTGGGGACGCACCGGTAATACAAAAGTAGTTCACAGCAGACGACGGTTGACGTCATTTTCCAGGCTATTTTTATCCGGTTCTCGGGGAAAGGTCGAGGCCTTCTCCCGCTGACCTTAGCAGCGCCTGACGTCACGTCCATGCTACGTCACGCGTCGTCTGCTTGATGCTGAGTCTGCTGCTTGTTCTGGCTGTGGGGGTGCACTGTTCATGGTCCCTCCCAACCCTGTCCGCTGTTTAGGTGTGAAATGCATTCACGCGCTTTAGCGTCACGTGGCTGTAGAGGGCGCTGGCCATTGGTTACAGCCCCTGGGAGACTATGTAGCGAACCCCAGAGAGTAGTGTCCCTTGTGGCATTCTTCCCAAGAGAAGAGCGGGTAGTTTGGAGAAAACGGTTAGAGACCGTACGAGTCAGAGTTTAGGTCAGAGTGAAGAATAAAGAGCGTGCTTGAGGGAAAATAGCGAAGTTTTACCTTCAGGGTTCTCATCTTTTTCTGTCAATTCACATCGGTTTGGATCCTTAGCCCATCAAACTTTTCTGTTCAATGACTAGTGCAAGCCTGTACAAGACAAGAAGACAGACTATATACAGGGGAGGGTGAACATAATAAGGAAAGAGGACTACAGAAGGCTGTAGATGACAGAGACGTAGCCCACCTCACCCTTCTACGCTGGTAGCTTCAGTAATGACCATGCCTGATTCCGAAATTGTCATCTGAAAGTAGAACAGAACACAAACAATTTAATCAAATTACTTTTCAAAATGGTTTTAACCCATCTATTTTTTTAATTTTTAGAACCACGTGTTCCTGCTAGCTCAATAAAATAACCAACATCTTTCCCTGTAAGCAGATATGTAGGTATCTAGTCCTCGTCTATCCTCTTTCTCTGGCACAAATTTGTTTAACATGCCGATAGTAAAATGCACATGCAGTAAATGAATGAAAGTATATCCTACCTACCAGTAATTCCGTCATAAAAGGCTTCATCTCGTCTCTTAAAAGATTATGCAAGTTGTTATGGCACGTGATGTAAATATTTCTTTAAATTAAACAGCCATGTATCATAATCATGATCCTAGTAAACATAGGTCCTACTGTATTCTCTTGCATCATAAAGCATATTGTAAATATTTTGACTGTTTTTTTTATCAAGTACATTAATAAACATTTTCTGCATAATTTGTCATTATCACCTAAGAGAGTGTAAATACAAATACGAAAGCGAATGCGGTAGTAACTGTGCCGAAAGCACCAACTTTAAAACAAATATGACAATTACATAAAGTTTTCTTGAGTGATACCTGAACTACTTCTTCTGAGTTTGGATTTTATAGGCTCACCCATAAGGAAATCTCTGGATTATCTAAACGAAAGCTTGGTCTAATATGAGGCTGTTATTCAATAAGGGAAAGGGGGAAAGGGGAAGCGTGGTTTAGCAATTAGCATAGCCCATTGCTGAAGTAGTTGAGGTGGTGGTGGCGTGTTGTGATTTTTCACCCTTAAGTACATGGAAAAGATGTAAGCACATTCTACTCTACCACAAGAGAGTTACAAAGAATGAAACTGTTTTTTTATTGCTGCGTTCAGACGATGAGGTCCACAAACAGCGATCATGTTTTTCTGAAAATAAAGAGAATAAATCTTCGTTTGAGATTAAAAAAAAAAAAAGGAACCAGCTAAGGAGATCAAGTTACTGAATTTATGTTTGTTTTTTAAAAGGGATAGCCAACTAAAGCAAAGCTTTGTAATGATGATTTATATCGCAGCTAATGAATATAAGACTTGCACAAGCACATCCATGCATGATACGTGCAGAGCAGCGATCACATTCACCCGCACACATGTCAAAATATCCGATTGATCCGATTGATTTAATTTACCGTAATTTACCAGTCAGTCATCTGTCATATTTGACACACTCTGAAACAACAACACAATAACATTTAACTAAAGCGCTTAAATACATAGAGATGTGTAAGAAAGCAAATGAACTCACCAAAGAAAACTTTCTTTATGTAAACTTTCTTATTTTCTTCGTCGCACTCAAAACCAGGCTGTTTCCAAACACACAGTTCGATACACAAATATCGGTTCGCTATAAGGCATAAAGGTTGTCTCCATGGAAAATCCCAGGTGCCCGAAAGTCATCTTGCGCGCATATCTATAGCTACATTATTACATAGCTAGACATATAGCTATAGCGATTCTGATACTTAATGTTTTTCTATAACCAGAACAAAAGGAGCCAGCATCCGGAGATCAGCCTCCCTGTCACCGGTACTGTTTAAAATCTTCTTGGAGAACATCATTCTCGAAGCTCTTCACGACCATCATACTTCCATTTGCATTGGTCTCCATCTGAACTACAACCTACACTTTGCAGACGACAGCTATCTGTTAGCAGGCAGTAACAAAGAACTGCAAGACCTCACCAATAGACTGACAGACAGTTTAAAGGATTGTGGGATGAAGACCAGCACTACAAAGAGCAATGGTATGGTCAATGGCAGCAGCAAAGCAGAGATCTGTATGAACTTGAAGAGGTCAGCAGCTTCAAGTACTTGGGGTCACCCTCTCCCAGGCAGTTTCAAGCCAGATATCTACATCAAGATCGCGAAAGCAACAGCGGCAGTGGCTAGACTAGATAGGATCTAGCATAGCCATAAGGTTCACTACCAAGTACAAGCTGTACAAACCTCTGGTAGTGACGATTCTGCTCTACGGATGTGACACCTGGACTCTGCTCGCAGAGACGGAAAGGAGAATCCAGACATTCGAGAACAAGTGCCTGAGGAGGCTGCTCCGGATGTCATATAAAGACAACCGCAATAGAGATGCACATAGATACCACTTGAAACTGATAGTCGATGAAAAAGAGAAATAACTGAGTGAAGAAACAAAGGAATAGCCCAGAACAGTAGAAGGAGGTGTAAGACCAAGCATATCAACAGTGCCCAGAGGAACCCAAAAATCCACGAACGCCGACAAGAAATATAAATGGCCTCAGGTCATAAGCAAAGGTCGTCCCTCTGTCTCTCATTATTTTTAATTTGGTTTCCATTCCACAAATATATATATTGAAAAATGGGTTCTATTTTTAGATGCTGGAGAAAATGGATTTCGAACGACATTTCTAAATGACTATACTACACATGTATCGCAAATATGGAAACAAACATCTTTCTTTATAAAAAAAATCACGATAGCTGTTTTCTGAAATATATCTTTGTTAGAATATATGAAAAATCGATTGTTTTACCTTTTGGAGAAGTAAAAGAAGTACATGAGCTTTAAAATGTAGAACTTAATGTTCCTTCATTTACAAAAGAAAGAAAAACCTTTCATCTAATTATATTAAAGATAAATTTTCATTTGGAAAAAGTATAAGGCCTTACATTTAATAAAAAAAAATTAATTAACTCAAACCATTTCTTGTAATCTGTCATACCTCCTTCATTGGCGCAGGTGTTGCCACCGAGTCCTTCTGCGCAGCCGTATGAGCAGGTTCCGGAACTTGCGTCACATGTCCTGTTTAAGCAGCCGATGCTGCATGTGCGGCTACAGTTGTGTCCAAAGAAGCCCGAGTCACAGCCTACATGAGAAGTAAGGAAGAATATAACTCGTCCCTCTGGACATGAAATAAGAAATCTTTATCGTCCACCTTGTATTACTTGTGTACTTGTATTCCTACACACTCATTTTAGCTCCTAGAAATTGTCCTACTTCCTGGTCCGCATTTTTAAAAAAGAAAGAAGCCATAGGCAAATATTTATCATCTTTCGCTTCTATTAAATTCAGTTTGAAAATGTACTCACGACTAGAGCAGGTTGCTCCCTGCCAGCCAGCATTACATCCCTGAGTGCACCTGCCTGTGATGTGATGACATCGGCTGTTGGCACAACCTTCACCACACTGCCGAGAACACCTCTCGCCATAGTAATTTATAGGGCACACTGGGCATACACCAGACGTGAAACAGAGTTAAAGGTGAAAATGATCATGACAACATTTTATTTTGTTAGCACTTGGCTATGTGCATGTTCACAACCACACAAACACACCCGCGCACGAACAGCATTTACACAATCACAAGAATACGCTTATTACTCCCTCTCTCCACCCAGCCACCCACACGTCCCCCTCACGATACACACTCAAACACAAAGTTCATGACGAAGAATGTGTATCCACAATGCACGGACATTCTCACATATGCCTCGTCCAAATATCGTTCAAAACATTCACTAATTGTTAATTATAAAATGTGTATGATAGTTACCAAACTAAGAAATGCGTGTGTATGTGAGTTTGATGCTATAAATAGCAGGAACATCCTGTCTTGTACTCAAGGCAAAGGTAACGAGGTATGGACAGAAAAAAAATCAGAGAACTCACCTCGGTCACATTTGCTTCCCTCCCACCCTGGGTTGCACCCGTTGGTGCATTCACCAGTGATTTGTTGACACTTTCTCTCAACACAGGTGTCGCTACAGTTGCTGCTGCACTGGAAGCCAAAGGTTCCAGACCCACAGGCTGCAAAGAAAGAGAATCGCTGTGTCTCGCTCCATTCAGGTGATAAGTAGAGATATCAACATATTTGGTTATCTCCCTTACTGATAAACTGACTGGTGAACAAGAAGTGTAGGTGATGGAAAGTTGAAATAAATATGTTCAGACTTTGTTATTTCTGTGATGAATGGTCACATGGTGAGTGTGGAGGCACCTGTTGACGCATGTGGTTACTATGGCTACTCACATAGCTGGCTTGTGGTTTACTCACGCTCTCAGCACCCAAGTCCTTGCCACCCGCTTTTGCAACCGCTGACAGGACACGACCCCCACATCTTCTCGCAGATTTCTCCACTATCTTCACAGTTACATTCCTCTTCACATTTCCACCCATGGAAATAATCAAGGCAATCTGAAAATTGTGACAAAAATGTAAGACCACCTTTATTTCTCTGTGTGTGCCTTCCCTTCCTGCCAGTGTGGGAAAGACAGAGTGACGAAAAAGTAAATTTGGTATAGAGGTACTTTTGTGGACGCTTGGACAAAATCCTTTCATTGTAAACAAGATTTTGTTTCCTTTAATACTCTTTTTGTGTTATTTTTGACATTAATGTCAATATAAAAAGGTAAGTGCCGTAAATTATATTGTAATATTTTCCTTAGCATTTGTGTTTTTTTAACAAATCTGTGGCGGTTGGTACTAAAAGAATGGAAAAGCCGGCGAAGGGAAAAGATGCATTGCTCTAAGCATCAAAATTAGTGTGTTTGCCATTTTACTAATCATAAGATCTTACATCATGTAGTCCTGCAGCATCTACGAAAAACGAAACAATTCAGGTAAAGCTTATTCCGAGCTCCATCTTCATGTCTGTCGTTTTAGAAATTAAATAATGGGAAATTAAGAATGATAGTTTACCTCCAAAAATGCGCACCTCACACAAAGTAAGCGCTGTTCCGCTATCCGGCAACTAAATGTTAACTTCAGTTGCATCCACCGGTCTTTCCAAATTAATAGATGTGATGGATGGTATGTCCGAGCGAGTGTCTTTATACAGGAGTTGAAATGATCCATTGTGTAGTGTAGCCCCAACCTCAAAATAGCCAAGTCTAAATGAATCTCCAACATTGAAAACATTTCCTTATGGATTACCTTATAATTTACTTGCCCTTTACATGACTATAATTTCTGTTACACAAGACTCACTCACTCACTCACTCACTCACTCACTCACTCACTCGTCTCTAACCACCAGGCTATTCAGCCGTTACCACACAACGTGTCTAAAGTTCGTGAAGAAGTCAAGTTCGCCGTTTACACCAATGAACAAATCCGCTGAACCGAGACGCACACGCCCCAGAACCGGTGACGTCATCGACAACGAGGCTGCTGTTAACGAAGATGACTAGTGCACGACGGACCACGAACACCCTGCTACTGTCCCCCTAGGTACCTCCAACTGCCAGGAACACATACTCAATGGAGTGAACAAGATCGGAGTGACAGACGGCAACAACCTACCCGATCCTCTCCCCTCCAGACATCATTGTACGCGTGGTCACAGTTGCCTGCCCAGTCAATGGAGGACATCGAAAACGGACAACAGTACCCTACAAAGAACACCAACAAGAAATAAGTGACAAGATGGCCTGCCCTCCACAGTTCATGACAATTGCTATCCCATAATGTCGAGGACTTTGTGTGGACGGCAAGACACAAGCAAGACAAGGGAGAGAATAAGTTTCACTGACCCAGTGACTACGCGACACGAGGTGTCCGTGCTAACGGTCACCAGGACACAGCACGGGACTCACCCGTGAAAATATTTCACATCTTCAACTGCGACATCGACGGTTTGCTCGTGAAAACACACTATCCTGGCTTTGTACAAAGCATTAACGTGTTTGTTATTGTGTCTTACAGACATTGCTTGACGTCAGCAGTACACTGCAATGTTTCTCTGACTTCCAACGATACTTCAGTCCTGCTTCGACACTTACATCGCAAGGAAGAGCTGCCGGCCGATATCCTTGTTTTAGTAAAAAATGTATTTAATAAGTTTTTGCATAGACTGCAATGTACGGTTGACAATTTGATTTTATTGCAATTTGACACCGAGTTTAACGAGACAAGTTCTGGACTTAAACCCACAGATGAAACGCAGGGTTCGGAGACAGACCAGGAGGAGATCGATCCTCGGCCCAGAACCGGATCCGCTGGGGTGGTATGGTTGCGGCACTAGGAGGACAAATATTCGAATACCACTTCTACCTACCGCAGCGTTCTCATGGCAACCTACTATTTCTACCTACGCATCTGGTTTTGTAACATCATTTCTCATCTCCATCTCTTCCCCAGAAGCACATTTTCCCGAGTTCCTCGACCATCTCACCGGAACATGGAGATGAAGCTGAGTTTGTAAGGTGGCCAGTGACAAATCACTGTCGTGTGACCCCCAGCTTTCATGCTCGTTGACCAACGGTGACCTCGCCACCAGTTCTGTCCATTTTTCACGGTTCCTCAAAGCCCCATGGGGAGTTAATCACACCAGCGCTGTCCACACTTTCCATGTATCCTCCTCCCTGTATCTTTCCTCTTCTTCTGTATTCTCTTCTCCACTTCCCTTATTGTTTGGGCATCGTGGTGTTGATTCCCTCTCCGATTTAAAACAAATGATATCACAGATGGTTGGCCTCTTCGAAAGTGAGACGTTTGCGATTTGTTTGTGGCTGTCGAACCTTTGCAGTCAGATGTTCCGAAATGTTTGTAAAGGAGACATGCAGGACATATAAGTCACAGGGCAGAGACATTCATTTTGTCCTTTTCAGTTCGGAAAAGAATTACCTGCAGCTGATATAAATTACATCAAGCCTTATGAAACTTATATAAAGCTTTGTGGTTACTACTTCATAGCAGCTCTCAGTTCCACGTTCGCTTGGCCCAGTGACAAGAAAAAGCTCTTCTAGGAGCCTAGAGCCAGTAAACCACTCACAGTTAGCCCACTCAATGTATCATCATCGTTATTTCCTAAGATAGCAGTTTCATAATCCACTTACCGGAAATTGGCCGGCTGGTCATGAAGCCTTTGTTGAAGCGAGACATTCGATGAGATAAAATCTGAGAAGAAGGGGAACTGCCAGGGTCAAGACTGGAACTGTTTTCCCGTCAGACAATGTTTCAAAGTACAGCACCCTTTCCTTTCTTTAGCAACCAGTAGGTGAGACAAACACAAATGTTTAGCTTAGTCTCGGGATTTTTTCTAAACCGAGTATATTTGGCGGCGCCATCGTTAGGACAACAAGGAAAGGACTTTCTTTGAAGTTATAAGTTGTCGGTAGCCGTGAGATCAGATCCCGTCCCCAACACACCTTTTTTTTTTATTTTTTTTTTTTTAATTACCTTCTTTTCCGTACTCCCACCCGGCTAGCCTCGGTGACAAATTATGGGTAATGATCAGTAATCATCAGTAAGTGGTTAGCTTTATGGAAGAAACAAACTCACCGTACTGACAAGATGTTCCGGCGTAACCATTTCCACACCGACAAACCCCATTTGAATCTAGGCAGTAGTAGTCTTCGTAATAATTCTTACATTGACATCGATACACACAGTTAGGACCAAACCATCTTGGAGTTCTGCAAATATCTGATGAAAAAAGTAGCGAAGCTCTATAGAGCTACAGACAGAAGACACTGCGGAAAATCTGTCTTGCAACAAACCGTCAACTGTACAAGTTTGCTATGTTGCTATGTACTCATTACTTGGTCACATTATCGGCATCTGGTTTCTGAGGTTTGAGATTGGTGGATGTGAGATATATATATAGAGAGAGATCATTGGTGCATGGCGCATGACTAGTAAATATCATATAGAGATCATCTTGTAACAATTAAGAGGGTTAGGACAGGGCGACTGAGATGTGTGTACACAAGTTGTCTTGCCATTGGTTCCCTGCTTGTAATCTGTGTGAAGATAAACACAGTAAACACAAAATAAACGAGAGGAGAGAACAATGTGACCAACTCACCCCACACCCCCCACCCCCACCATGGTTAGCTCCCTTGCTGTACTCACCAGAAGACTGGACAGCAGCCCAGAGACAGAGGATGACAAAGGGCGCTACAGCTTGCATGCGCCCCGCCATTTTAATGTATCTTGGTCCTCTGAAAGCATCCTTTGAAAACCTGCCAACAATTTGTTGTCACTTAGTCAGCCTCTGGTGTGAGAAGACAGCGGACGGGTGAAGATCCGGATTTCTGAGTCCGGAAGTGTGTCAGCAGACGTAGGGCAGTGTGTGTGTGTGAGAGAGAGATGGAGGTGTAACGAATCGAAACCTCCGGGCGTATCTAAACGTATGGGTATAGTCTGCGCATG
>SRHC01003749.1:184921-203425 GCA_004794325.1 Pomacea maculata | reverse complement strand
TCACAACAAAGACAAAGTGAACATTTCAAACCACTTTTATTCACTCGTGAGTCGCTCGGGATTCCGCGCGCAGGTCTTCGTGCTCCACACGCGCTTGCGATTTTGGAGGACAGGCCAACAAAGACGAAGGAAGGAATAAACGTAGTGTACGAATAAAAAACGACAAAATTATATACACACACACACGTGAGTACTAAAAAGACGGAAGACTTCATAGACAATGAAGAACAAAAACAATGGGTGGGAGGAGGAACGAACAGCGAACCCCTATTGGCACAGACAGCGCTCAAGCAGATGATGCGTGACGTAAAACAGGAATGACGTCAAGCTCTGCGCGCGTCAGCGAAAAAGGTTTTGACCTTTCCCAGCGAACCGGATAAAAATAGCCTTGAAAATGACGTCAACTGTCGTCTGCTGTACGCTGCCTTTGTCTTTTCTGAGGACAAGAAAGCTACGCTTCAGCTTCTTCACTGAGGTAATAATAATAATAATAATAATAATAATAATAATAATAATAATAATTTTCCATGAGTGGCTCAACGTGCCGTGCACAAACGTGAGTAATGTGTCGGCGCGCGCGAGTTTTTCTATATTTGTCACCAAAATAAACTTGAGAATTATAATTGTCTTGTTGTTGACACAAATCTATTAAGCGTTATGCAAACAAATCATGGGTACGAAATAATATCAGTCTTTTGTTGACATAAAAATGTCCGTAAACATTACACCTAACAACCTTTCCCATAATGCCATTCCTTTGTCACGCCCTTCCTGTTGTAATATCATGTTGCTCTCAGCTCTTGTTGTTTGGTTCTTCTTTGTGTTTTCTGGATTAGATTTGATTCTTCGTTTAGTACAGTTGTTTGTTCTTTTGTAGCTCATATCTCATCTCGCTCACAGAGAAGACAGTTAACCTGATAACATTTATATATTCTCATATAATGTTTGCTACTTCCATCGCTGTTTATGTCAAACCTGCAATGATGCTGCAGCCAATCCAGTGAAGCTGCACCTTTCTGAAATTGCCTTTCTGAGTTATTTTATCTCATTCTACGAAGACAAATAAATTAACAGTTTCCATGAGAAATAGACTGTGTATAACTTGGAGAAGATTTTATTACACTGAAGGCAGAAGTCGAGCCGATGCCGACGCAACGGTTCTAAAAACGTTTAGTTGCCTTTCATCTTCTACAAACCACAGGTTCAGCCTGACTATCAGGACACATAGATTGGACCTTGTGATCATGACATAATTACTGACACTTACACACTTTCCACAAGTCACACTTTTGTCATTAAGTCAGTTACTAGTGGGCAAAGTCACCTAGCTAAGCAAACAGTCGTGATGTCACTAACTAGTCATCTACAGATGTAGGTAGACATCAGCTCACTACTTACTCACCTGTGCAGCCAGTCGTGGTGTTTCAAAATTGCAGGTGACTGCGTCCACAGGTAATCGACCTCTGCTGCAGAAATTGGTCTGTGTACTCGTCGCCATCAGGAGAAAATTGAGCGATTAAAAATAATTTTATTACACTCTAGACCTCACTATAACTCGTAAAACAAAATGGCAAACAAAATTTCTTGATTTTCAATGGCGCAAAGCATATCCGTTTGAATGAGACCTACATTTCAAAAAAAAAAAAAAAAAAAAAGTGGTAAAGTTTGCAAGAGGAAAGCACTTTTATTTATGATTTTAAGAGAGTAGTTCGTGTCTATGACATAATTATATTTACAGTTAAAAACATTAGTAAGCGTGCCAAGGCAAAATAATTGCAATCTCCAGGATCCAGCGGTAAATAGTTGTACATTATCGATGTGCAGTCCCAGCTTGCATCCCTGATGAAACTAAGCTTGCAGGAAAGACAGAAAAATATTAAGTAGTTTTTTTTTATTCAAGCAACATATGAGCAATTGATTTATGTGTACGTTCCAAGAGAATGGCAAACACAATGTCAGAGTTTCTCATTTAAAATGACAAATGTCAATAATGTGTATTAATGTCAAATAAATCTTTCTCTTTTGTAAAACCTACGAGCGATGGAGCAGGTTCACAAAGGAAGAAAACAGATGGAGGGGAGGGGGTAAATATTTTGAGATTTAATAGCAAAATAGGAAAAGGCATAGGCACACTTGGTTTTATTTACCTGAAATTTCTTGTGTTTGTGTGTGTATGTGAGAGAGAGTGTGTGTGTGCGCACGTGCGCGTTTTGAGAAATAGTTGTCAGACATTCACGAGAAAAAATTATTTTACATCCCAAGTGTTTCTGAGAAATGTTTGACAAGTAGTTCACTGGAGGCTTATAAATGTCTCTCTACCTGCTAAATTCCAGAGGTGGCCTTTAGAAAGTTCACTCTGCTGTCAGCGCCACCTAGGCATGCCAGAACCAGTCTGACCATCACAGCAGCTGATGACTTGTACCAGCTGACCTCTTTGACCTGTGCTGACCACAGGTGTGAATGGAGGTGGCCTCTTCATTCTTCAAGCGTTTAGTCCTCACTTGGTCTCGACAGCTTGAAGTCTTCTAGGCATTCTATCTTTTAAGATTTCTCCATTTACTAATCAAGGGAAATCATACAAAATAAGAACCATGCCATTTAACGGCACTTACATCGAATACGTTATCGCTGTCGTCAACAACAGCAGTATGGGAGACACTCAGTCCCTGCCCAGTATGGACACAGGGAGGCTTATATGGAAAGTCGGCAGTCCCTTAATTATAATATTTGGCACGTTTGGCAACATCATGGTCTTTCTTGTTCTTAATGATAGAAATGTCACCCACCCCAGCATGGCCGTGTACCTCCGGGTGCTGGCTGTCTCCGACCTCATCGCCATCTTAGACAACATCATGCTCCGGTGGATTCGGTTTCAGTTCGGTTTCGATGTGTGGGTTGTCCACGAGGCGATTTGTAAGCTTAGTACTTGGACTTATTACAGCTGTAGTACAATGTCTACGTGGACATTGGTCGTCATGGTAACACAGCGGGCAGTAGCTGTAGTCTGGCCTCATAAGGTCAGTAGTTCTAGTTGTAAATACTCGCTGTCGTGTACTATCACCCTGCTGCTTGTATTCTCCATGACCATCAACTCACATTTTCTCTACTTTTCTACGATTATTAATATGAAATTTGAAAATGTTACCGTGACGAGGTCGTGCAATGAGAATTAC
The DNA here is from genome assembly GCA_004794325.1 of Pomacea maculata. Taxonomy (NCBI): domain Eukaryota; kingdom Metazoa; phylum Mollusca; class Gastropoda; order Architaenioglossa; family Ampullariidae; genus Pomacea; species Pomacea maculata. The sequence goes on along the minus strand of SRHC01003749.1, from coordinate 200,252 downwards.
GACGATGAGGTGACGACGACTGTCTTCAAAGTGTGGTTTTGGATCAACACTCTGACATCATCCTGTCTTCCTTTCGCCATCCTTCTCATCGATGATGTCGTCTTGATCAGACGAGTCGTCACGGCAACACGAGAAGCTCGCGATCGCCTGGCTGTCGGCAGCACTCAGCAGGTCAAAGTTCGCGAAAAGAAAGCGGTTTCCATGACAGTGACTTTGATTGTTACCTCCCTAACCTTCTTCTTTCTCACTTTCCCGTATTGCGCGTTTACAGTGACACAGATGCTCCTGATCGACAGCGTCTTCGCAGATAAAAGTTTGTTCGAGATGGTGACTCTAATCTGGAGTGTGTGTACGCTCGTGTGGTGCTGCAACAACGCCGTCAACTTCTACCTGTACTGCTGGACGGGAACGAGGTTTCGAACGAGGGCGAAGGAGCTTCTGTGTTGCTACAAAATGGAGCGAACTGTCGGAAGCTGCGAAACAGTTGCAGCGACAGGCAAGCACTTCAAGAAGACAGCAAGTGGAGATGCTTTTGAAGATTTCTAAACAAAAATTTGCATGAGATGCTCTTTGTGGCTGTGTGGTTGAAGAGATACCATAGAACCTCAACGAAAATTCATACTAATAGTTTAGTGCGAAGGATTTCCGTATGCTTCGGTGGTAAGTGGGTCGTGGTAAGAAGGTCATGAGGAAGACCGCATCCTGTCCTCTCCTGTCTTGTCTTGATGTCGCTCATTGGGATCGCGTGCCGCTAGTCGTTGTCGTTAACGTCACTTGACTTGTCACTGCCTACCTTCACAGCCATATTGTGATGAAAACCCACAAACCCAAAATACCAGTCGACGTCCTCTACAACTCTAGGCCAGTAATTCGAGATAGACACCTGGCTACAATTCCACTAGAATTGATTCTCAACTTACTCTCATCATTCACAGCGTCTGTAACTCGTCCCTTGACAATAATATTATAACATCCATTATTATGCGTTCGCCTACTAGACATCTCAAGCCACCCGGCCCCTCTGCACCCCGTACGCTCGCAGATGTGATCCGACGGCTGTTGTAGCGACAGTCAGTGTCACGTGACATCAGACGTCATGATTGTCTGTCTACACGTGACCGTTTCGCCAGCAATATCCTGCTGATGGATATCTTGTCCACCGGCCAAAAGGTTTTCTGTGGTCTCGGGAGGTCTCTTGATAACAGGACATTGTGTAGGTCCTGATCAACCTTTCTACCAGAAGAGATTCACTTCCGCCGGCCATGAAGACTAAAATCCACGCAGCCTGCATCTCGGACGCTCCAGCTACAGTTAAACACTACATTTTCTATGCTAATAGCTAGTACACTAATTTTATAAGCTAACAACTAGTAGAGAATACATTTGAGCAATTCCTATCTGTGATATAGGACCCAGTGTCTGACACCCTTACATGTTGGAGCAGCAGTCCCACTCAGGGGTTTAGTGAGTCAAGGTTCGGTTATTTTCAATCTTATTTTGTCCACTCATGTCTTCCCTTTCGTGTTTGTTCCCTCTGCTCCTCTGACTTCCTTTGCTATTATCAAACTCGAACCACCAGATATCAATTCCAGTTGTCGTCCTCACGTACAGTAATGTCGCATGGCAGGTCACAGGTACATCTACATCTCACTCCACCCCACACCACCCTGCCTGCAAGGTGAGACAAACAGTTGTTTGGGCAAACGTCCAGAGAGGTCTCTCTCATCTTTATGTCATATCAATCCTCATCAAGAGCTATCCTCTTGCCTCGACCTGTGTCTCTCTAGTCCTTACGAGTTATGAAAATCATGTTATCCTCTCGCGTCTTTAAAGAAATCAGGAAATCCTTCTACTACACGGATAATAATGTTCAACTTGCAACTTGCATGGGAAGGAGAATGTCGCTCCAGCCAAACAATTTGTCAGTCGCTTCTAGCACTGTAAAACTATGGACAATCATCAGTATGTAAAGTCGTCTGAGCAGTTTCGTATAATCGGATGAAAATACCTCAGGTGATGTTGTAACCTATAACCTTTAAAAAGGCTATCATCATCCAAGTAAGAATAACATTTTTAATGTTTCGTGAACAGATAATTTAGCTTAACTGGCTACAAAGCTGTCATATGGAGTCAGTCACGTGACCTGTGCTAGTCGTTTGGGAGGGATGGGATGGGGAGCGTGGCATGCAGCAATAGAAGAGATTTTTCAAAGTGACCTTTGATGAGTGGCGGAAAGCAGTTGTCAACACACCTTGTTATCTGTTAGCAGCTGTTATGTTCTAGCCGCTGTGTTGTGTTCTAACCATTGTGCTATGATGGCGAACCAGCTTTACATTCGTCCTCTTCAGTATCCATGACCCTCCTTAGAGTCATTGATGACTAATTTACCCAGTCGTCATCACACTTACCCTGTCATTATTGAATTCGGACAAGAGAAACATACGATTTTGTTTGGTATTTTAATTAGCATGGACAATCATTATACTGATCAACACTAAATGGTTTTTCTATAATAACACTGATATAGACTACACAGTTTGTATTACAATCGTTACACTGAACAAGACTTCATGATTCTTATTTTAATTAGCATTTACAATTATAACACTGATTTTAAAAAAAGACTTGCTGACATTCAGCTACGTTTGAACAAATAGTTTTATTCACTATCTCAAAGAATCGTGATTGCTTTGAAAAACGAATAGGAAAACAACAACAAGCCCAGTTTAGCTTTCATTTAGTTACTTAGTCACCTAGGTAAACTAACAGGCATTGCGTTGACCTATGTAACTAATTACCTCACATAGTTGCACACTAATAAAACAGTTTAAGCTCTCGGTTTAAGATAATAATTGTGCAAGGTATGTTTTCAACAAGGCTAGTTTACACTACAATGATACCGCGAATTCGCAGAAGATCAATGCAACCTTTTATAAGATGTGATATTATTGTATCTTTCATTTCTAAACGAGTCGAGTCATTGGTGTCTACTTCATTTCCTTTTTCTTTGTGTTTATATTCGTCTCCAAGCTACTAGACGAAAGGCGAGGAAAAGGAAAATAAAATGAAATGGCTAAAGTGGATGTAAATCGTGTTTTGATTGCATGAACTCGAGGACTGTTTCAATAATAAATATAATGTTGATTTATATAATGCTTTATGCTACAATCAAAAGCAGGCTCAAAGGATGTACAAATAGAAAATACACATATGCATGCAGCTGGTCTCAAAAGCAAAAAAGTTGATTGTGAGTAATTGTGAGTGTAACAAACCATGTGGAAAATAGTGTGAATGCCATCACCTGATATGCCATCTTCAGCCTTAGTAAAGTTTCCTTTGGCCAGTCTGACAAATGTCTCACTGTCTCTTTGTCATGTCAATGCATTTTTGTGCATCCACTGATGTCTTATATCAACACCACCATTATTCATCTACTCTTGACAAGTAACCCTGACCCTGACATCAACACCATGATATCTATCACTTACAACTAACCCTAAACCTAACATCAGGATATCATTCATTTACTCACACAAATAACCTAAACACTGACATCAACACCATGGTATCAGTCCTCTACTCACTCAAGTAACACTAATGCTGACATAAACACCTTTACATCATTCACCTACTCCTACAAGAGTCTTCACAATATTGCTGAACCTAAAAAAACCCACCCTACTTTGATCTTTGAATATAATCAGCTGATGGCATCCAGCTACCTTTAACATTCCCTGCCATGAAAAAACTCCATTAGCAACTGTAATGTGCCAAGTTTGAAATGATCTGAGCAAATTAATTCATGCTTTGATGGCACCCAAGTCTGATTGCCAAGACCAATCCTTTATAAAGCATTTAGCCACAAGGCCGTCTATGTGATGATAACCAGAAAATGTCAACACATGTGAAAATAAATCTCTCTGATTAAATGCAGGTTTTAAGTAGGCTTTATTCTTAAAACTATCATTTCCCATTAATTTAGTGTACATTAACTCATTTAGCTCCTGCCATGTAAATCCTTCAATGCTTTATAATGTTACAACTTTCTCAGTTATCTGAAATGTCTTAATCATATATTACATCATACTATCAACACTGAATCACATGAAGTACCAAACAGTTAGAAGTATATAATTTTTATTTGATCAGGGTTTTTAAAAACCTTCAAATGTAAGTGCTGCACACTGATCAACAGACAAATTAAGTATGTTATGAGAAGTGTTTATAACTCCACCTACAAAGTATTCAAATCATCAAAATGCATTATCGGTAAGATGTTGGAATCTTTTGTCTGTCGGTTGGTGCAACTGACTGCACAGCGTGAGCTCACTGAGTCTACAAATGCTGAGTAATGTCGGGTACTGTCAGCTTGTAATGTAGGCTACCCGTGCATTGAAGCGGATCTTCAAACAAAAAACATCACAAAAAACATCAGTGACTACCGCGCCATGAGCCTCGATCTTGTTTCGAGATGGCGCAAGCCTGGTGAGGACTACAAATAGCGCGGCGTCAGGTAGATAAACAGCGCGGCGTCAGATAGCAGGGTGTGTACCTGTCAAAAGCGTTCCCACAGACACAGTAATTATAGCATTTTCACGATCAGCGCCTGACTCACTTGTCGTCGGTAGCAGTAGGGAGGACTTGCTGACCCCGTCCGCCAGTTGTCAGGGTGGCCGAGTGGTCTACGGTGCAGACTCAAGGGCAAAGGCTTATGTAACGGAGGCGTGCGCAGTGTACGTCACCAGTGCATTTGATCGGTCACACATCCACATCCTCCTCCCCCTCCTCCTTCATACCAGCACGAGATCGTCTCGGTGAGCTTCATTCCTCGTCACACAGGTACATTTACCGTGAACTTACACTGTGGAGGAGCTTCACACTTCACAACAATCATGGCCACTACAGGTAAGCGTTCACTTGCCCACAGCAGGCAGTTGCGCTCATTAGTCGAGACCCGCGGTTCTCAAACGGTGTGGGGCGACGTGCTTACAAGGGAGGCGCGAAGGTGGTCATTTTTTAAAAGTTTCTTATACCGGTATTAGTGAAATTATCTTACATTGCCGGCTAAGGGGGGCGCGCGGACGTACCTTTGTTCGTCAGGGGGCGTCACAAGTAAAAGGTTGAGAACTGCTGGTCTAGACCAAGTTTGTCAGGGGAGGCTACCTAGTTTTTTTAAAACTTAGTCTTTGCGCTGTTCTCTCCCCTTAATCAGCGTGGGTTGGCAGGGAAGCTGTGTAGTGAGTTCCTCACAGTCTCACCTCACCGTCTCACCAGTAGATAAGATAAGATAAGATAAGATAATACTTTATTGATCCCTAGAGGGCAATTCAGTTGCAGCTCGATTATATATATTAAACCCACAGGCAGTCGTGTCGCAGTCATTCATACCAGCTCGATTAGAGTCATACATGATTGCATGCACATCACATTCATAATCCATTCAAACGTCTGACGGCTGAAGCAACAAAAGACAGCCGCAGTCGGTTTGTCCTGCATGCAGGCACACTATATCGGCGACCTGATGGGAGCTGGACAAGTTCACCCGACAGAGCATGCCTGTCATCACGAAGGATGAGGCAGACTACCGATGTTTTAACCTACTTATCCTAATTACTTCATCTGCGACTGCCTCGCGGATTTCGACGAAAACATTCAGTTTTATGTTTTGTGGAATGTGGCGTGGTATGCTTTAGTCATACACAACAACACGAGGATTAATCCATCTTGAGTGATCCTGTACAGACTATGGATTGGCTTGCCCATTGCAGCTACTGAGCATGCGCGGTTGTCAGGGAAGCGTAACTGTGACGTAACAGTGACAGTTACGTCAGAGCAGACGTCAAGTGAAGTGGTAAAATGTCGTCAGGAAGAAAATGTCGACTGCACGTACTGGTGTTGTGGTGCAGTTTTTGTTGTGTTGTGGAACCAAGACTTGTGTGTGCACTGATGACTGTGTACATCGATCTGGTTAAATAATACGGTTTAACGACAGGTGGAATTGGATAACATTTTGTGGAGAGGTATAGTGGACAACGTCAGATATCCGCCAGCAGTGTGGAGAGAAGGTTAAGCAATACTCTCTCAGGAATATGGGCAAGTGAAAGACATCAGCAACAACATCAACAGTGATGATTAGCAATCAGTACTTGTTGACATGACGAGCTAGGACAATCATCAATCAGTAATTATGTATATGATAAACTAGGACAGTCGGCAATCAGTCTTGCTGACAGTCCTGATAAGATGGCGTTGATATGTTGACGATATGTTCTCTCCTCCTGTCCAGAGCGGGTGTTGGTGACGGGAGCATCTGGGTACATTGCGGGTCACGTGATCAAGCTGCTACAAGAAGAGGGCTACAGTGTGCGCGGCACGGTGCGAAGCCTCAAAAACGAAGCCAAGATCAAACACCTGCACAACCTGTGTCCTGGGGCCAAACATCCGCTGGAACTCGTGGAGGCCGATCTTGATGTGGAATCGTCATGGCAACCGTGAGTTAGCAGTGGCTTTGTCAAGAACCTTGGTAAATATTCTGGTAGTGGAACTTGCTCTTTGAGACTTCGTTTGTCTATCATACACTGATGCCATGTTAGTTAGACACCGCAACAAGCATCAATGTTTTCTCCTCATTTTATTGGGTTTTTTTTATTGACATAAACAAAGATAGAAAAGAAAACCAACCTGCCGTTGACGTACATGTCATAATTATTGCAGTTAACTGAGATATTTTAGCTTATCCTCAAACCCTAGTCGCTACACACACGCGTCAACCTCCCAAGTTCACTACCCAAGGTGGCGTGTTCACAGGGCCGTGAAGGACATGACGTACGTTGTTCACGTGGCCAGCCCCTTTCCCCTGGAACTCTCAGTGAAAGAGGACGAGCTGATCAGGCAGGCCAGGGAGGGAACTCTCGCTGTCCTTCGCGCATGCGCCAATGAGGGGAGCGTGAAGCGAGTGGTGCTCACTAGCTCAGTGGCTGCTGTGGACAGTCAGTTTCTGTGTGTGCGTGCGCGTGCATGTGTGCGTTTTAGGATATAGCATACTTCTTGCTTAAGAGTTCTTTATATTTTTGGAATGAGAACTTTAGTCGAAGAACAGAGGCATGATAAATGCGCATCATAAATGTAACTTGAATAGGTGCAGACATAAACACCTGTCTATATAATAAATACACGTTAAATGAACACAATTTGCATTTATGATCTGTGCGTACGTGCGGGAGAGAGAGCAGAGAAAGGGGGAGGCGAAGTACTGCAAGAAGCTGGTGAAATATCTGATTTGTTTTAATTTTCCCTTAAAGACAGCCCGCAGTCAAACGTGATTCCACTGACGGAGCAGAACTGGAGTGATGTCACCCAAGTGGATGCCTACTCCAAGAGTAAGACTTTAGCGGAGAAAGCAGCCTGGGTCTTTGTCAAAGACCTCCCAGGTACGTCACGTGCCTCTGTGGTCCAGATAAGCGTGCCACTCCATGCGTACAATAGCTTACAGTGGACATGCTCCATCTTGAGTTTACCCCGGATGTATAAACTGTCACCCTTGTGATTCTGACTTTTAATTTGATCCCCAACCCTTTGATCATGTTTATTAACTTTTGAAAATGTCTAGCTTCGTAAAGGTCAATAAGTTGCTGTCGTGTGCATAAATTTTAGAAAATGTATATTTTTGCTATATTGATTATTTTATGTCTTGTCAGTTTTAATTATCAAGTGTTAACGATGCTATTTCTGAGCCCCGACGTGACTGACGGAGACAGACATAGACATCGTAAGTTCCTTTATTTATTTATTTTATTTTTTTTTTTCGTGGCCTGAAGAACAAAAGAAATTTGAACTGGTTGTGATCAATCCTTCCTTCGTTCAAGGCCCGGTACTCCACGGTTCATCGTGTACAAGTATAGTGGTGAGCTCCCTTGTATTTCATGGCGGCGACACAGGGCTTGTGTCTTTAGTTAGGTATAAAATTAAAATGCGTATTATATAAAGTTCATACTAATGTTCTGTCTCTTATAAATAGTTAGCCATTGCAGGGGGATCCTGGGCTGACCTCGGGCGAACCTATCCAACTGTGATTGCAACTTCATGCGCTGGGTATGGCGCCGTGTTGTAGGGGCCTGTCACGTGGGATGGGATGGAGTTCTTTCACAAACCTGTTGATTGTCAGTGAAACATCCGGTAGCATTTTATAATGGGTAACATGAAAATTATAATATACTCTGGAGAAAACTACTAATAGATGTTTATATATGGCGCCTTGTACCACAAATAAAGGCGGACTTACATAAGGTTGTACGAGCACACACTTATTAGCGGCCATCAAATGCGTCTTACAAATTCATTCATCATCATTCAGACATATCTTCTCTCTCTCACACGCACACACACACTGAAGGAAACGAGTACCCGAGAAAACCGCGGGCGATCATCTCTATAAACAGGAGTCACATTCAAAAAGATGTATGTCGCAGCCGAGATACGAACCTTCAACATCCGATTCTTAACGTTGCCATTGCACCATCAACCGTCTATGGATCGTTAGACGTTAGTGCAATACAACTCAGTTCTTTCCCTGCATAAAACGTGGTCACGCCAAGACTCACAACTGGCAACACTGTGCTTTATTTCGAATAATCGTTTGTAATATTGTAAAAATATACATACTCCTAATGTATTTATTTCAAATAATATTTTGTTTATAATGTCGTATAAGTATCTGCAATCCCAATGTATTTAATTCTTATAATCTTATGTTAGTAATTGTGTAAATATTTGTAATCCCGATGTATTTATTTCAAATAATACTTTGCTAATAATATCGCATCAGTATCTGCAATCCCAATGTGTTTCTCGTAACATTATGTTTGTAATATTATATTTATTTGTAATAAATCGCATCGTGTACCAGCCGATTAAGCGAATGCTGGAGAGACAGATGCCCATGCTGCCCGCACTCAACTTTAACATAGTTGACGTCAGAGACGTGGCTCTTGCGCATGTGCGAGCGATGACGTTACCGGAAGCTGCAGGTAGGTTACTATAGAAACAGTCAATTTGTACCCCCCTTGCATTTTTACAAATCTCTTTTTTGTCGACCTCTGCAGCATTTTAAGATTGTTTATTTGTGTGCGCGCGTGTGTGTGTGTGGAATATTCTGACCACAACTACTACTTTCGTCTTGAATGTTATTATGCGGGGGGCAAAGGTCAGGCACGGCTAACACCACGGCGTCAGACGTCATGGGCATCAGTTGCACAGAACGTGAGAAGAGCTAACACTATTGTGTGACATGACATTGTGTTTCAGGGAATCGTTTCATCTGCAGCAACGTCAACCTGTGGTTCAGCCAGATGGCGCTTCTCCTCGACGCCGTCTTCAGACCTCAAGGTAGCTGGGGCCGTCAGCATGAGCGTCAGCACTAAACAGTAGTGTTAGCATAGCATCGGCATTTAGATGTGCGACTCTCGCCATTTTCAGACAATTATTTAATTTTTATCATTTCTGTCTCTGTAATTATATTTATCATTGGGACTACATATCACCACAGTGTCTTTCTTTGCCTCCTTCTGACGACATATCATGTTCCATAATGTTTATGTGTCAGGTGACGTAAAATTGATGACTTGTCAGACTACATAATATTTACGACGTCACATGTTACATAATATTTATGACGTGTCAGGTTACATAGTATTGGTGACGTGTCAGGTTACAACGTGCCCACTTGCACCGCCCCGAAGCTGATTCTGCGCGTGGTCAGTCTGTTCGACAAGTCTCTGAGGTCATTGGTACCGCACGTTGGCGTCGTTCACACCTTCGACAATTCAAAGGTAGGCTATAAGGCTTGTTCTCTCCCTTAGATATACATAAACACAAACGACAGACCAGCTTATTCTCACTCGTAGACATGCATAAACACAAAAGTGCATTCAAGGGTTTGCCCCTGGGGTTTCCTGGCATCTTTTACTAGGGAATCGAACATAAAGGTGACGTGATAACAACCATCAGCCTTGTGTCAGCTGTTGGTGACGTTAGTGACGCGTCAGCTGTTAGTGTGTATGAGGTAAGTGCGCTCTGTCAGCTGTGAGGGCGGAAGTGACGTTCGTGCCTTGCGTCAGTTGTAAGTGTGTGAGTGACTTTTGTGACTTGAGCAAGCGCCGTCTCAAAGCGTTATCTCTCGTTATCATGTTCAGTTTTACTTTTATCCCAGAAGATGCGTGCCATTTACTGTGTCATGTCCACCATGTTATAGATGACACGTGTGTCAGTGTCAGTCTTGTGCTCGTCCTTCTTCAGATGCGCCAGGTGTTGAAAGTGGAGCCGCGTGATGTGAGGGACACCATCATCGAGATGGCGCACTCACTGATACAGGGCGGCTTTGTCAGGACCACGCCTGGCTACCGCGGACCCGGCGGGCCTGAGGAACGTCAGCTGTACATGGCAGTGAAGCTATAGACAGCTTGATGAACGTCAGATGGACATGGCAGTGAAGCTATAGACATGGTATGACGAACGTCAGATGTACATGGCATTGAAGCTATAGACAGCTTGATGAACGTCAGATATGCATAGCAGTGAAGCATAGTTTGGTGAGCGTCAGATGTACATGGCAATGAAGCTATCTGCACGTTTTGATGAGCGTTAGATATACATGACAGTAAAGATGTCATTATTTCTTTAGCCTTTTATTTGTCTGTTTTTGGCGTTGGATTTGTCCTGTTTGCCGAGACAAGGCGACATAACTGTGTTTGCGTTGATCGGTTGGTTAGTGGTGGTGGCGACGCTTTGTGCGACTGTAGTTTATTTTGGTCTTCGTGTTCCCGAGATGACACCCACCTGTGTATGAAGAGTTGGTCGGGGTGTAGATACCTTCAGGTTAATGACTGAGCGGTGAGTGTGGTGAGTGGAATGGACGGTCACTTGTCCCTCTACTTAGACAATCCAGAGAAGAGCAGCAGAAGAAGGGAGGGAGGGAAACATTGGTGTTCACGCCGAGCCAGCAACTAAGGTTACTTCACGGTAAATCCTGTAAATAGATACCATATGCAGAGAAAAAACAGAGTGCCCGAGACGAGATCTGAACCCAGAGCAGCCAACCCTCACTGTATTGCTGACACGTGCTAACCGCTGCGCCATCAGACCACCACAGAAGATGACAAAAGAGGTATCAGAAGAAAGTTTGTCAGAGGACAGGAATGTACGAGGTCATCGTATTGTGCAATCAACCCATGACATCAGCACATTGTTAATGTATTTGTCATGGATATAAATGTATTATGTCACAGATATTAGTGTGTTCGATTAGCGTGCTATCCGCGGTATAAATGATAGCATTTCAACGGTTTACAGTCTCAGTCAGAATCATTTCCCCCTGGCCTTTGTGTGAGGGTGTGACATGCACACAGCAGAACAGACTTATTGCGTCAACATTGCCCTTTATCCACCCGGGCGGCTTTGTTTAGATTCGATTAATTTCGTCTCTCTGGTTATTGAGCCTCCAGGCCGGGTAAAGTGATGTCATTTGCCAAGTGGGTTCACCGGAGGCTATTCTCTTCCCCACCCACCCCCTGTCGCAAATATCTCCTTTTTTAATGCTATTGCACCCTTTTCCTTCCCTTAATGTGACTTGTATGACGAAATCTCGCTCTGTGTCACAGCCAACGAGAAGTCACGAGAATGTGGTTTCTCTTGTCAGGCCACAGAAAATCGTAAAAAAAAAGTAGGACTCGTGCAGCTGCAAATATTCTGTATCTCTGAAACCTCAAATCGCGACAGTTATCTCCTCTTCCTCTCTCAGACCAGGTTAAAAGGTCAGAAGGTCTTTAGGTTAGGACTTCGCGAAGCGTGACGTGCTGTGGTTAAGGCACACCGCTGATTGGTTAATTTAGTATGAAGGTGCTTCCACCTTGAGATCATTTCACGCTCAAGACAAAAGCCAGAAACTTTGGAACACGGAGAAAACCCTCGATGCCCAGACAAAACCTGAACCTAGGGCCTCTCGCTTCACCGGGCTGCCCAACGCGCACCTATCTATAATATATCGTGATGTTCCCAGGAACTTTAGGTTCTTTGTGCATAGCTTACTTAACCTTTCAGATTTTCTAGTAGTTAATTTTTCTAAAATTTGTCTAAGAATATGAAAAGAGTTTCGCTGGGACCAATAATAATGATAACAATAAGAAATGTCGAGCGCTTTATCCCATGTTTGAGATCTCGCTGTGCTTTCCAAGAAACACTAGAAATAAACACAAGACAACAAATAAATACAAAATTATTCCGAGCCCTTTGAAGTTTGTGCACTCAGCAGTTTGGTAGGTCAACGAGTTGAGAGTTGCCATGGCAACGACAAGCAGACATCAGATAATTAGACATGAGCAGACTAGCGATAATCAGAGCGGAGTCGCTAGGTAATCAGAAGACAGGTAAAATTTATTCCGATACCAAAGATTAGCTGAGATCTGTTTAGCTAATCATAAGTTCTGTGTGATAATGAGCAGGTCCCAACCGTTACATGTTTTATCTGTCCTGTCATCGTCCCAACGCCCATGAGGAGGATCTTGCTGTGTCATGTCGCCCATGTGTGGGCTGAACCAGACTACTTCATGCAAACAGTCGGTGCACCTGGACGCTTGCCTTTCTTGTTTATCACGTGTGTTTGTGTACCCTGTCTGGCTCTCTCTCTGTCTCTCTCTCTGTCTCTCTTAGGATGGACCAATAGCAGAGGAGTGTTGATGTGGCGGCAACACCACGGATCCGCCTGTATCGTGACGGAAGACTTGGATTGTATCGGAGTTTTTTATTATTATTGTTTTCGATGACACTGGGCGCTCGACATCTCTGTAAATCCGTGGTATTCGACCTTTTCCTCGGGTATTCTCGGAGCAGAACTCACAGGGGGCGGACTGAAAATAAACGTCTTCACAGCGCCAAGACCGAGGGACGAGAAAGGAGTTGCTGATGTTTGCTAGTAACGGAATCACAGGATGAAGACAAGGAGAGCACGTCACTGGGGGAAGGGTTGGGGAGCAGAGCTGAAGGGGAATCACACACAGGAATGAATGTGAAGGGTGACAGCGTGGACTTGATGTACCCTCGCAAGTGCTCGACAATAAATGCCATTGACTGTGACCCTTGGCATTTGACAGTGCTGGCAACGGCACGATGGATTCCGTCAGGACTATTTTTCTTCCACTTCTGTGTGGCAATCGTGTCCGAGTACTTCAGGTGGTGAGCAGTGTTCACTCACCTTCAAAACGTGTGGAAAGAACCTCTTGAAGGCTTCTGACCAGTGACTCGGGAGTGTTTGGAAGTGACTTTGATGCCGGCTATACCGGCCACATAGCACCGTTAGCTAAGACCCCGAGCCTGGAATGGTGACCTGTGTCCCACAGGTCTGGTATGTTGACCTTTGCCATTGAGTACTGGTATGCTGACCTTTGCCATTGAGTTCTGGTATGTTGACCTTTGACATTCAGTACTGGTATGTTGACCTTTGCCATTCAAATACTGACCTTAATATTGACCTGCATCACAAGGCGACGCGTCAAGTCGATCTTTGCCTTGAGTTTTCATTAGCTGTGTCGGGTGACCAATGGGGAGAGGTGAATCATTCTTAACGGTGTAAGACACCCCTTAAAACAAACAAACGAACAAACAAACAAATAAACAGACACACACACATCTGTGACACGTTTGACGGCAAAGAAAGGACGACATCACCCGACTGTTGCTATGGAAACCGCCCAGGACGCGCTGGAGTAAGCTGTAGACCTGTCAGTAGGCCGGCAGGTGTTGATTACACGAGAAACTGCGCTGCCCGCCATCATGAAGTCACCACGTGATAACTTTACACTACGTCACATCTGTCTCGCTCCCCACGTTGCTCCTGTCACGTGCCTCTGAGTGACGTGTGCGCAGCATCTCGTGTAACGCCACGTAACGCAGCCTTTGATCCCCCGGCCTAATCTGAAGGCCAACAGACTATCGCCATGATGTTTACCTGTTGGGTGTTTACCTTGTCGGGTGGCTGCAAGGCTCACACCATTGCAACGGCACGGGTGCGTGCAGCGCATTGTGACGAGCCTACCCGGCAATCAGAGGCTCCCGGCAAGCAGTCGATGGCGGTCAGTGGACCAGAAACCAGTCAGCGGCCTTCATTGGATCCCAACAATAGTGTTTGAGCTGTGACACTAACTCCACCCGACTCTCAGTATCACGACCCTGGCCTCAGCCTGTCAGGCGATGACAAGGAAAACTTCAGCTCAACATCGAACGATCAGTTGCTCAATCACTAATTAACGAGTTAAAAATAAAGGTAAGGTGAAAGTAGCCCATTCACCTTTTGGCTGTTTTCCAACAGGTGCCCACCGTGAGCATCGAACCGACTAATATCTACTACAAAGTCAAGAACACCAACTGGACTATTGCTGGACATTTGCGCACAGGAAGAAATAAATAAACCCAAAATAAATACATAAATAAATAAATAAGGCTGCCAATGTACATAAACTACAATAGCTGTAATGCTATCAGTTATTCTCAGGAAAGCGATAACTTGGGTACAGAAATAGAGTAGGTAATACTAGGGAGAGTAAATAGGACTAGTAATATTTAGTAGATAGAGTAGGCATCAATGGGTAAAATAAATTGGGTAGGTAATCATGATAGTTAGCAGGTAGTAACAATAATTATTGTAAAGGACATTAAGCAAGCATTTACAGACTACATTTAATAGGTAATTATGATATAGAGTACAAAGAGCAGATAATAAAGGGTTAAGGGTTTGGCAGCAGTCAGTAATGGATAATAATACAAATATTCTGAAGTCGTAATAATTTAGTCAGTATCCTTACATACACATCGTATATGACTGTAGTCAGTACTCTAAAAGTCTAGTCAGCACGTGGTGTAACAATCTAGTGTTACTACGCGCATGTCATCACTTAGTAACCACCCCAAGCTGTGTCCAACATCCCTGACTACACCATCTACCCGACTTCACCCATCATCACTGACTCAAGGTATTCCCTGTTCTTTACACGTTTCGGGCACAACAAAGCCAGACGAGAGTTGTTCACGTGAAGCACCGTGCTAAGTGCTGCTCACTCTCGAAAGATTCGAAATGGGGAAACCATTTTATTTCCATGGCTTGAAAGCCTCGCAATTTATAAGCTGAGCAGCAGTCACACTCCAGCAGGAAGCACACACCTTACAGGTATTTGTGTGCAAGCTTGGCAGATTACTGCAAATGGATTGCTAGTCTGCAACGCAATTACCTGCCCTTGCCTGTAGTGAGAGATGGGGAGAGAGAACGAATTAACGAGAGAGATGGGGG
>SRHC01003749.1:171663-184244 GCA_004794325.1 Pomacea maculata | reverse complement strand
CTGACCTTTACTCCAACCTCGAGAGCTTCGCAAATAACAAACAGTGCACGTGCTCTAGGGACGATGGGTACCAAGAGGGGGGAGCTAACTCAGACCTGGGGTATCCATCCGCAAGGGGAGCTAACTCAGACCTGGGTTGTCCGCAAAGGGAGCTAACTCAGACCTAGGGTGTCTGCAAGGGGAACTAACTCAGACCTGGCGTTTCTGCAAGGGGAGCTAACTCAGACCTGGGGTGTCTGCAAGTTTAGCTAACTCAGACCTAGGGTATCGACAAAGGGAGCTAACTCAAACCTAAGGTGTCTGCAAGGGGAGCTAACTCAGACCTGGGGTATCAACAAAAGGGAGATAACTCAACTCTAACATCATCACGCTCTGCCATCGCCAGATTTTATCATTATTTATTATTTTTTATTTGCTTTTTCCACGGAAATCAGTTTGCTCACCAGTTGCAGTCGCTTCAGCGGGAAAAGACAATGAGAGTTATCTGCGCGAGGCCAGAGCTCAATGAGACACTACACCCGGTCTAGTCCCAACTATTCATGGGTGGAGAGTGAGCCAAGGGTTGTCTTTGTCGGCAAACATTCCTGACTGTAGCACAATACACGTTTTGCTCGTCATCACAGCAAACATTGATTCAGAGGTAGAGTTGGTCGAGCGCTTGGGACAATGCCGGGAATTTCTGCTAATCAGCCAGAAAAATGAACCCAGCCGCGCTCGTGAGGCATTGTCTTTGTAAACAGTCGTCACAGGTGGGAAAGGTTGTTGTCACGACAGACAGGAGACAGGTTCAGTGTGACAACAGAGTTGGAAAAGGTTGGATGTGACGATGACAGAGAAGCCAAGAGTGCTGGCTCCAATCTCATTGTCCCCGAGTGATTCACAGCAACAGTAGCTTTCACACGGTCGTCGTGTGAGTCCATCGCAACATCCTCAGCCTCCGATGACGAGGATCACGTGACCTCAACAGTGCCAGTCTCAAGTATCGACATCACTCAGTGCCAAGTACTCTCCCCCAGCTTCCAGTCCTTGACTTCTGTCAGCCATTCAAGTGTAAGACAAACAGACACCCACGTCCACTGTCACATCCAAGTCCCGGGGACAGACCTGGTCACGTTTGTGAAGACTAAACATCTGTTGCCATGGAGACGGTGTTGTTTTGAAATCTTAGACTGCGCACAGAATATTTCCATCTTCTAAAAGATTACGACAATGTCCAACTCTAACAAGCAGCATCCGACTAGTTCAACCAACCTCCAAGAATTTCTGACAAACTGCCAAAGAAGCGAACCCTAACCCCAAACATTTTCTTCTGTAGTATTGCCGGATAACTAAAGAGAGATGTAAAATTTAGATAAAAACGAAAAGGAAAAGGAATTTTATTTGTTTATTGGTCTCCTTCCACGCTCTCACTTTTTCTTATCTCAGTTTCCTGTCTTCATTCACGCCACTGACCACGTGTCGCTCACCTGTTCAGGTGTCTGTTGCCTTTTTTCGTTTTTTCTACCTTCCTTCTTGTATCTCATTTTTCAAACATAAACAATTACATCCCTATGGGTATTCACACACTAGCTCATGCGTACAATGCGTACAATGTCTGCACTTCTACACGATATTGAATTATTATTTTCTCTTCGCTTAGACTTTAAACAATTATTTTCTCTGAGACTGGACTCGAGTGTCCATCTTACTTGTTATTGAATGTTAGCTTCGCTGCTTGGCTGTGAATAATAGACATTGTTGACATACAAACAATGTAAAGATCGATAACATACATTCTCCATCTTGTTTTCTCATTTTCTCAAGCACTCAAACACACACACACGCGCGCGCGCGCGCACACACACACACACATTTGCGTATTGTGTGGATTAAAGGAAATTGTTTTCTCGCTGTCCACACGAGCTGACTCCCTCTCAGCCAGTCGTTAGATGTCAATCTTGCTGCTGACGTCGGGAGATTATTGAAATCACCACACAGTGCAGTAATCAATGGCATTAAACAACAGAATGAAGGAGGCTGGAATGACATGGCTGGTGAGAGGATAAAGCTTGATGTGACATTGCCGCACTTGATCTTGTCAGAGAAAAACAGAAAAACAGACAAACAGACAGACAGACAGACAGACAAAAGGACAAACATACAGACAGACAGACAAACAGACAAAAGGACAAACCTACAGACAGACAAAAGGACAAACAGACAGACAGACAGACAAAAGGACAAACAGACAGACAGACAGACAGACAAAAGGACAAACAGACAGACAGACAGACACTGGGAGAAAGCAAAAGGGAAACTTCAGACGAACTGTGGGAGTGTTCCCCGGATTGGTTTTCCTCGACTGCTTGCTGTCTGCCACTCGCCTGACAACCCGTCTATAGATGGTCAGAGGTGTGGGAGGACTGATGGACGGACTCGTTGTTTACCTCTTTGGCCTATCACAGCAGCCACCAATCGTCACAAACTCTCACAAAAGTCTTTTACTTGTGTTTCCCATTTCAAAATGGCTGAACTTCCTAACGTTCAAAATCAACAGTAGCATTTTTTTAAATAAGTTGTGTTCTTTTTGTTTATAGCAAAAACATTTGGGTTTATCGACAATTTTATGGTATCCAAAATATTGTCACAACAAATTCTATTCGCTGTTTTACAGCTAATTGTTATCGCAGTCAATATGAATGCCAAGTGTCGACATCTCGCTGTATTGGTATGGCATCCAACATTGCAACAGTTTGCACATTTCCATTTTTCCATTTCGGGTAGGGGCAGTAGGTACCCGGCTCTGTCGGACAGTTGCTGAGTCAACAGGGTGAGCTGGGTGAGTGATCAGGGTGACTTCCGCCTGTCGGAGCAAGCCTCGAACCAATAATCTTCTGCTCCACCTTTTAGACCCACTAACCACCAGGGTAGGCAGGTACCGCCAGTCACAAGGCCTCCTCTTCAAATTCACGTCCTCGTCTTTTTTTTTTCTCTCTCTCCCCCACCCACCGTAAGAAATAATGGCGGAGAAAAGCAGAGGGTGCATCGATGAAAAGACGACACGTCATCCTACACTCAGTGACGCGTGGTCGTACAGGTGTCCCCTGCTCAGTAGGCGGACAGGAGAGAAAGATGGAGAGAGAGAGAGAAACAGTGAGTTCAGGAAGCTGTTGTCAGTTCAAACACTCGGGCTCATCATCGATTTAGAGAAGCGTGGTCGTTCGACTTATCGCCCCTGTGGTCTCCATGGTGTTTGTTTGCTCGATGTCAGCAGAACTGTATGTCCATGTCCTGCTCTCCCTCCACCCGCCACCCGACTCCCCAACTCACACGACCATTACCAGAATCCTCTCTGGTCACAGCTTCCTCACTTGTTGATTGCTCGTCATCAGCTGTCAATCCGCTTGAGTCTCGAGATCCGAACGGCCAACCATCTGACTATCATTGTACGACTTTTGTCATCATGTCATTCATGGGACTGTCACGGTCACCTCGTGACATTATTTGTCATCCTTTTCTTCATGATGCTAGACTTACACTATTATCGTGATGCTATTATTACCATCACATCATTTACTGAACAAACATCTTTTGATGGAGATTTATCCGCAGTCAGGTAACTACACTGATTATCGCCTTTCTTCCCCCCAATGGATGTCTGTAAATGGTCATAGTCACGTGACCTCTGCTCCTCCGTAAAAAATTCTCTCAACAACATATTTTCACTGTGTGTTTGTGTTTATTATCAGTAACACCCATTCCTGGGATTCGACAAACTATTTTATAACTACCAGAGCTGACGGGCTTCACTCCTCCCGCCGACTCTTACAGCCGTTACTTTATTGTCCTCGTTCGATTTCCTCCATTTACAGTGAAGCTGTCATGCATGGCGTCAGTAGAGTGAAACAGTCAAACAAGTGAGCACTTCCCCTCCCTGTTTTGACAGGGTGACAGCTCAGTCAAACCTGGGCGCAAAGTTTATAGCGAGGCCGTCACGGGACCCTAGGGTCTCTTAACTCTTTCTCCATTCTACCCTCACTCCCGCTCCCTCCCCCAGTGACCAAAACGTTTCTGAGAGAAATTTTACGGCCAAAATGGTGGGGAGCGGAAAAATGGTGTAGAGTTCATTAGATTTCAACCGCGGACACACAGATATATACCAAAAAAAAAAAAAGAAAACACGTACACGCCTGTATTTCCATGTCTAGTAATGACTAAGGACACGCATGGCTGGTTTCCTGTGATCGTAACAAGCATCTGGCGACAGTGTGTGGCGGTGTGTGCTCAGGTGTGAATCAGTCAAGCGAGGGAGCGATTGGCCAGACTGACTCTCGTAATCGCTGCCAGAACTAATCACATCGTACACGCGTTGTTGTTGTTGTTGTTGTTGTTGTTGTTGTTGTTGTTCTTGTTCTTGTTCTTGTTGTTCTTGTTGTTCTTGTTGTTGTTGTTGAACTGGAAACAGTCAATGGAGGAAATCACTCGACACAGTATTTCCCGGCAGTTCACTGAGAAAGTCTGATTGTTGTTGTTCCAGGGGCGATAGCCACAACCAGTACCTCACGTTCCTGTGACAAAGTCCGAGGAATGTTCAGCGGAAGTGAACTTTTACAAACTTTTTGCTCAGTTCCCTTTTGTGGGGAGAGGTCAGAGAATGGGAGGAACTTCGGGTCCCTTCTGTAATTTTTGGTGGATTCTTTGTTCGTCAGCTGCAGGGCTACCAGTAAACATGTAAACACACAGAGCGATGTATATTAAGCAAGACCAGACATCTTTTGTTCAAATAACGATTTCCTTGTTTTACAAAGAATTTCTCACTCTAACGATGTACAGTAAGTAGCCGACTGCTGTCATTATCTCTTTCTCTCCGGAAATATAACAAGACCCAAAGAGAAATCGGAATATCACAAATTATTTGTATATATATATATTTTGTTTCATGTATAGATATATTGGGGAAGGAAGTCAGTAGAGACTAACCAAGTTTCCTTACACCAAGCAAACAGAGAGTAAACGTACCCGGGGTACGTGTTCCTTGCCGATGATGACGTAGCGATCACACCACAAGTCTCGGGTGTTTATGGCTTCTCTCTAACGGCCCTTCACGTGGTTGAACTGTTTGCTTGCAACATGCGTGACACGTTTATTGGCCGTAAACTGCGAGACTGGCCGAGAGTTGGCCAACGTCTGATGGCCATTCATTGCACTTTTCACAAATCACTGCTTCATAAACCACATCATCGTCACATTGCAGGCGGCGGTGGTCCCTGTACACAGTCCCTGCCTTTTGCTGCCGACAAACCAGGGGCAGGATCACGTGACTGCCGAGCGGACCCCAACTTCCTTCCTTTTGTAACGGTCCTTGCTGATGAAGAGTTAATGACTGACATTAAATGTCTACTAGGGTCTCACTCCGGTAATAAAGAAATTATTGTCATGTTGCATTGGAGTCCTTCAAGTGACTAACCAGCGACTAACCAGCGACTAACCAGCGACTAACCAGCGACTAACCAGTGACTAACCAGCTATACCAGGGAGTAGTCCGTGTCAGACTACCCTTGACATGAAGAACTGCACAATCAATATTGTACTGTCGACAATAATAAAAAGACAACACAATCCACATTACATGTAATATACAATAATGCACACAATGATGACCACATACTGCTCACCATTACACAACAGCACAACACACAATAATACACAACAACACACAACAACACCCAATAACACACAACAGCAGACCTCCCACACTAACTGGCCCTCTCTGGAAGGATTACTTGCAGACTTGTTCTGACAACACCTTTGTCAGCTGCGGAAATGTGCAGCTTCGTTGATACCTGGTCGGCGATGCATACCCGGGTTAAACAGGGGGAAAGTGCTCTTCAAGGGGCGACAATTATTCTCCAGGGAATGGAAGACGTAACGGCTGCATGACGGAGCACGTGAGAAGTAGGGCGCCCTTGTCACGTGCAGTGCACGCCTCATTGCACACGGCATTGCACACGGCTTTGCACACTCACACAAATGCAGACGGAGCCGCAAATGTGTTGGAGGGGTAGTCGGGTGGACGCTGTCAGACATGCGATTTGTAAATATGGGGAGGGGGAATGTTAGAGAAAAAAGCTAGAAACAAGACTTTCAATGGTGTCACAAACACGTCGGTGGTGGTGGTGGTGGTGGTGATGGTGGTTACACTTACTTTGTGCCTCGTTTTAGTAGTTAACTGGAACATATGTTGTCTCCAAGCAGTCCACCAATACAAGTTCGTGCTTATCAACGCCTTCCCGAGTCCAGTGATGAGCCATGGTTGCCAAGGACGCAGTAAAGGTTGTACCGGTCGTCAAGTTGTCCAGTCGGCCTGCAGCTGGCTGGCAATTATCCGACATGCAGCTGGCAGGCAATTATCCGACCTGCAGCTGGCTGGCAATTATCCAACCTGCAGCTGGCTGACAATTATCCGACATGCAGCTGGCTGACAATTATCCGACCTGCAGCTGGCTGGCAATTATCCGACCAGCAGGACAGGAAGCGCCATCCTAAAGTGAACTCTTCAGCGATTTTCCCAGTCTCTTCCTATTGGCTCGTCCTTCAACTCCGACCTCAATATCCGTAAATATCTCAGGTTTATGTCCCACAACAAACTCCGCTCTTTTTATCGCCTTTATTTCTTTCTCTTTTTCTATCTTTCTTTCTCTTAATCTCTTTCGTTTGTAAGTGCGTGTAAAAACGTTATCAAGGCTGACAGAGTGCTGGCTGCTTTCTGGGTAGTTGAGCGGGTAGTGGTGCAAGGTCGCCAGTCGCAATTACCTCGCATTTTGCAATGTCTGTCTGTCCGCCGAGACCGACCCTGAGCCTCACGAAGTTCTCCGCTGTTAGTCTCGGCGAGCCTAAACAATAAATATGATAAAACCGGAAGCTTTTTACTCATCTGCCTCGTTTTAGTAGCTAGAAAAAAATCGTCTGCCATTAGTCCAGTAACACAAGTTGGTGTCTTTACAGACTCGGGTGTCGTGGTTGGGGACCGTTATGACGCTGGACTGACGTCATCGCCCTGGAATCATCGTCTTGTGGAATGACACGTACACGTGAAGACAGAAAATATGACACATGCACTTGAAAACAAAGACATTCTTCACTCTTCAGTCATGGATGACCTTAGACCAGCCTCGCAGGGCCAGCTGTCGGTGCGGCTGTGTCTCTACTCAGCCGTGGCAGCTGTCACGTGTTCTCTGGCCAACCAACCCTGTACTTACTCCACACGACAATGAATCAAACAGACAGCTTTACAAACTTTGTTCTCGTATCGAATTACAGTTGTTTGAAGATCACCAGTTTCGAACAGTTCGACACAAATTGCATGCTGGGAAGACAACTCACTCCCCCACACCTTTCTCCCCCTCCCCCTTCCGCTCAGAACTCGTTTGGGCGGCTGCTGAGTCTGGATGTGGAATGGAGAGCTGGCCAGACCCCACTGCCTCCCTTCTCTAGTTTCCTTTCAAAAAAATCTTCGACACGCAATCCTTCACGTTGGCTCGTGCAGCACGTGCGGCGGTCCCCACCACCACCCCCCGTAATGACGCAGCCTGACAACGTTGGCACCAGAATAGCAGCGATACGTCACGTGACCGTGACACCCTGTATGTAGAGAAGTGGGCGAGCGGTCGGCAGCCTTACATCCATTCTCGCCACGCGGATGTCCGCTCCATCTCTGTCAAGCTTGACAACGTCACCATTGTACGACCTCACTCCCTGACCTTTACCTCCCTGACCTTTACGCACGACAGGGAGAAAGTGTGACGATCAGCTGGACAGGGTCAGCAAGAACATGGCGGCAGCACCAAGGCAGGACATTCTAGTCGTACTCAATGACCGGACCGTGAAGATGAGACCTGATGCGACTGTCGGCGTGCACGTGAAAAACATCGTTGACGTGTGTCAGAGAAGTTTGTAAAAGTGTAAATGTGTCAATAAAGGTCGTCCCATGACCTTTTCGTTAGGAAGCTAGCTTTTTACGTGAAGGCGGTGCTCGTGTCCTCTTCCTCCCTGCCCAACCCTTTGAGGAGACAGGTGCCCATTGTCGCCTGCTGTGTCGACTGGTAAAGTGAGCTGCGCTACACGGGTATCGAACCGGTGAGCCTCTCAGTCCGTACCCCAGCACTCTGTTATCCCCTGTAGCTGTAATAAAATTGTCGAACTAGGTTACTAGGTTACTAGATTACTAAGTAAATTCTCAGTGCTGTGTGAACTCAGGAGGTTCCAGTGCTGATGATGCAAGTCTTAACTGACCTTGCGCCGGTCCTTAGTGAAGACAATGGCTACCTGCCGGCTATACTTGCTAAGACAGACCTCAACAAATAATGAGATGGTTGTTGGGGGCTACAAGACAGGAAGGAAGGGGGGTCAATGGACTAGTTCTGGGCCCCTCTCCCTGCAACCTCCGTCCCACCCCACCTTTCTATCGCCCCCGGGTGATCAAGACGAGACCGCGGGTCGATTTTCTGCTCTACTTCACGGCGGGTGACAGGGAGGGTAGGTGCGGCGCCTGTGTAGAGGCCCGGAGGAGAGGCGGGTGTCCCCCTATTAGAGTGTCGCAGGTAAAAACGAGGCTTCGGCGATCTGCGCCCCGCACAAAGGTGGGTATTGACGCGGCGCTTGCGCTCGTCGCCAGCGAAAACGTTAGTCAGCGAAATCGATCTCGTCACCATGACGACAGCTTTCCTCGTCTGCCTCCGTACTTGGGTGCAATTAGTGGGGTTACTAACCAACGGATTACTTCAATCCAGTCCTTGGAGTTAACACGACCGCCGCTGGAACGAGTATGTACTGGGACAGGTGAGAACGCATACCTGAGGCGCACCTGTACAGAAGTCAGGTGGTGGCGGGGGACTATATCTCCAGCAACAGGCTTTCCTTCACAGATGCTGGCTTCCAGACATGTATCTGATCCTGCATGTACCCTGTCTCACCTGTCGTTGACGTCACGGTCAGCCGCCGACTGTAGCCGAGGCCTGGATGAGGGCCTTACATCGCTGTACACAGCGAGAGACCTCCGCATCTTTACTTCTCTTAGGCACGACACGTGGGCGGACTCATTTAAAAGGCTCCTTGCATTGTCAGATTTTTTTCTGTAGTCATTTCCCCACCCTCGTCTTATCTTACACCACCACCACACACACACACCAGCAACTGCTGACGGCGGCGGAAAGGGAATAAAATTTTGTGTTTCGCCTTTGATGATCCCCGGTTCAGACCGATTATGAATCGGTTCGTCCTCGATGGCCTGGTGTACGACAGAGCTCAGTCACCGGGTGATGCGGGTGGACTGTGTGTGACCGGCGTGACGTTCGTGGTCTAGTGTCCTGTAACGTCCGACAGACGTCACTATCTGCATGGGTTTGTCGGGAAAGTGTGGGCGTGATTGATTAGGCAGCTGAAGGGGTTAGACACGACAAGAGAAGAAAAAAAAAGAAAAAAGAAAAGAAGAAATGTTTGTCTGTCATCACAGCATGGCTTCGTGTCTAACCGCCGGCAGGCGGCGCTCTCGCCTGAAAATAGAACGTGTCGTCTGCACTCGGTGCCGCAGACTTGATTCTCTCTGGCGGCTGACAGCACGAACAACGCTCATCGCCATGTTAGGGTGACGTCATTGTAACCCCGTGACGAGAGGTCACTTGATGTCTGTCGAGGGCAGCGGCACTGGTACGTCACAACCACACTGTCATGTCACAAACTCCTCTTTCTTGTGATGACGTCACGTCCAAGAGAGCACGTCACGTGTCAGTGCTCGTGGTGATGACGTCGTATGGAGAATGACATGTCGATGACGTTGCTCCACCTGGTGTACACGTCACGGGCAGCAGACGTCATAGCTGATGATGAGAAGGGTTCAAGCGTGACAGGTGTGTGCGCGCGCACAATGAAAACATATATTTCAGTCTCCGCTGACTAGAGAGCATCACGCATTCTGACAAATGTTTGTTTATTCCAACTCCTGTCTGTTTATCTCTCTTTCTCTCTCTCGCCCCTTACATCATCTCTCGCCAATCGTTTAGCCGGAAGCAGCCTCCAATGAATTGCCTCCTTCTACGCTAATAAAATAACGCTCACAAACGGACAATGAAACAGCAAAACAAACAAACAAAAAATATTTGGTCACATGATTTCTCCACTGGAGAGAGGCGTGCACAGGAAACATTCTCTTTCTTCCCCGCCCTACCTCACCGCCTCTGTCTCTCTCTCTCCTGTCTTTCCCTCTCTCCTTCCCCCGTCTCTCTCTCCTAAAGCTGCTCAAGGCGCCATAAAAGAGGAGAGCCGTTTACTGGCGGCCTGTTTCCCAGACAAGGAACAGTAAAACTGTGTGTGTGTCTGTGTCTGTGTGTGTGTGTGACACGGACACCATAAATCACCTGCCTGTCGTTAACTGATATTTGATGACGTGTGAACACACACACACCTTGCGCGTGCTAACCTCATTGGGTCAATCACGCGCCAGATCAGCCTTTTCTTTTTTCTTTTCTCACTCGCCTTAATCGATCGATACCTGCGCGATATTCCATTTCAAATAATGAACTCGACTATCGATTTCAAGAGTATCTGATCCACTTGTCTATCTCCGCATCGACCACCGACAGCAGTTTGTACCTGCGCACAAGTTTGCCTTGCCGCATCAGGGAAGGCGACTATAATGGGGAGCTAAATCGATTACTCTTTCCTCAAACCCCCTTTACCTTTCCAACCCCCCCCCCTCCATCATCACCCCCCTTCCTCTCCCCCCCCATCCCCTGGGCCCTGGCATCAGAAGGGGGAGGCAAGCGGCAGGCGCGCGGCGGGTCCGCCACAGACTGTGGAGACAGACACGGCGCTGCAGCAAGCTGTTCACCTGCTGCTACCTTCCTCCTCCGACACGCAGCGCCACACACGTCACCGTGCAGGCGAGTGCAGTCCCCATGGTTCCAGTCGCCGACATGCTCCACTGACACCCTTCATGTCCAGTCGCCAGCGCCGACAGTCGCCGACCGTGGAGTCCTCTCCGGAGACTTTGAATGAAAAGTGGATGAAAACATTTCCTGAAACTTTTGTGACGGATGACTGACTTGAAACATTCCTGACACTTTGGTCATCGATAATCGAAACATCGCCTCACCTGTCATCGATGTATTGAAGCATTCCTGAAATACCTGATCAGTCAACTGAAACATTCTTGAAGACGTAGTCAGGGATAAAAGTCTTGAGACATTCCTGAGACAGGTGAGACAGGTGTCCGGTGAGACATTCCTGAGACAGGTGAGACAGTGTCAACTGAGACATTCCTGAGACAGTGTCATGGATGAGTGAGTCAGAAGATTCCCGAAAGCAGTGGCAGATAAGTGTGTTGTCACAGACGGCCAAGGACCCCCTCTCGGATATAGACATCGAAGCATTCATGAAAGACTTGGTGACAAACAGATGCATTGACACACTCCTGGAGGACTTTGCGGCGGATAAATGTATTGACACACTCTTGGAAGATTTCATGGCGGAAAATGAGATTTCACTCGTTTCTCGAAAAATCCTCGTTGCACCAAAAGCGAAGGTAAGCGAGTTTCTGTAAATCTCTGTAAACATTTTACCAACTTTTCTTTTTATTTACTGAGTTTCCTCACGCGCCTGCTATCTTCTCTGAACTTTCTCTCATTCTCACCAGTCACCATCTCTTATCTATCATGTCTATGCTTGATGTCTCTTGTCCTTCTGTCTTCTGTGAGCTTTCGGTGTCAAAGATGTCGGTCTGTGTAAAGTTTTAGTGTTGTGAGCGACTACTTCTGATGAGAAAATTCCTGAGTAAATTGTAAGTCACGAGGTTGTGATGACACTCCGGTCAATGATACTGATGTCACGCAGGACCTGACTGATTTGTTAGTACAGTGATGTCAGTCCTGACTGCTGATTGGTGCTAAGTATGTAGATTATTTATCTAATGTTAGTGTTCATGTCATGTGCGGATGTTAGTGCCATGATGCAGGTGACACAGTGACTCTAGTGCTAGTCTCACCTTGCAGGTGGCAGACGGCGGTTAGTAGACTTGACAGACGAACTTTACAGGGATGTCGTGAAAACTTGTCGCTTTTTTTTTTCTTTTTCTTCATCTTCAAAGAACAAATATTAAGAAGTTGTTTTTGCCTACTTGTAGATTCCTCATCAACAAGGTGTGCATCCTTCAGACATAGATGAGGGCCGCAACTCCGCAACTTTGTTGGCTCGCGTGCGTACACACATACATATATATATATGATATAAACACACCTATTACATACATACATATATGATATAAATACACCTATGACATACATATATGATATAAACACACCTATCATATCTACACAATATATCTAAACACACATAAGCACACACACTACAGTCGTTGTGGTAACAGGTCACACTAATGTTCTTAGAGAGGAGCCGAGGACACAATTAAGACCACGTGACGTTCAGCGACCACCACGACAACACTTCATTAGTGGGCGACTGCAATCAATGGCTACACTACTTATCCTCCTGTCTCATTATGTCTCACCCTGTCTCGCCACCTCTCATCCTGTCTCCCTGTGTCCACTGAT